>JBBPBX010011842.1:0-55154 GCA_038048925.1 Garcialebias charrua
TATATATGTATATATATATATATATATATATATATATATATATATATATATATATATATATATATATTAGGGCTGCAACTAACGATTATTTCAATAATCGATTAATCGGCCGATTATTTTTTCGATTCATCGATGAATCGGCAAAAAAAAAAAAAAAAGGAAACAAGTTTTAATTATCACCTCTTTATTCCAAAATTTGACTGACATATCAAATCGCACAAAAAACAGGTTGCTACTTGACTATTCTGTTAGTAAAATATTGAATAATTAAAAAATAAAGTTAGTCAGCTTCAATAAAAAATAAATGTACACAAACATATATACAAATGTATGATTTATACCTGCACAAAATGTAGCTACTTTGTAAAATGTGTCCTTGAGGGACGAGTGTAACCTGGATTAAAGGTGTGGATTGTTTTAACCTGGATGGGGCAGCTGTGGCTGAGTTGTTAGAGCAGTCGTCCTCCAATGCAAGAGTTGAGGGTTGGAATCCACCAGCAGTCACATGCCTAAGTGTCCATGGGCAAGACACTGAACCCCATGTTTGTGCCCCATTGGTGTATGAATGTGAGCTAAAGCTCTGATTAGTCTCTTTAGAATGATTTGTTCTTTGTAATCTAGTAGAGTGCTGTATGAATGGGTAAATGAGGACATGTAGTGCTTTACACTACTATAAACAATGTAAAGCACTTTGAGTATCAATTAGATAGAAAGGTGCTATATAAGTACAGTACAGTCCATTTACCATTACAAGTGTGGATCATTGTAACCTGGGTTAAAAGTGAAGTCTTCGTCTTCAACCATCGACAGAGGCCTCATGTCAGTGACGTTCATGTAAGGATCTTTCAGTCTCTGCTGCTTGCTGTGGTGTGCATGATGTCTGTCCATCATGAAGGCTGTCATTGTTGTTTTCTGGAATGAGAGAGAGTTTATATGTATTATATCATAATTTACAGTAACTCAAGAAATGCCTTGTTTCACTTGGTTAAACACACAAGCACACACACACACACACACACACACACACACACACACACACACACACAAATATAAAATACTAATTACACACACTTGAGTAGATGAATAAATTACTGTAATTCCTGTTTAAATGCAATTCATCCTTCCATACAATGCAGTGACTTCAGACTTTGCCAGCAAATTAAAAGTTGAAGCTAAATCATTAAATTATCACCATCTTTGTGTTAGATTTATTTATAAAACACATTTAAACACTGCTTGTATCGTTACATTAAAAATAAAAACACACACATTCTCTGTCACAGCTAAGAAACAAGCAGCTTCAGCTGCCAGAGACACTGGCATCACGTTTTCTCTCTTTGAAACAGAACAAATATGGTTAAGACTTACCTGCTGATCTTCCTTCATTCACACGGTGGTGAAGCCCGTCATGTTTACATTTCATCTGCGTGGTTATCTCGTGTCGCGTCGTCACTTTTCAAAGCTTTTTTATCTATGAAGCGTCGAACTCCCACACGTTGTAGGACTTATTTACAGTTTTCTCTGCGTCGCGTCGGTCATTGTAAAATAGACTTTGAAAACAGTCTCTGCTCTGTTTCCTCCTCCCTCCTCGCTCTGTTCAGAAGCGCCACACACGCGCAGGCGCAGCACGCTGACGTTGCAGAGTTTTTTTTTTTTTTTCAAACTTTATTCAGTCAGCCAGCTTGCCTTTGACAAAAGCTTTACCGGTGAACAAAACAGCTCCGCGGCGCCGTGAAAGATGCATAATCGCGCGACACAACGAATCGATGATGAAATTCGTTGCCAACACTTTTAAAAATCGATTTTTATCGATTTTATCGATTCGTTGTTGCACCCCTAATATATATATATATATATATATATATATATACTGTATATAAACAAACAAACAAACAGAAAATTGTTACAAAAGTTTAGTGTCAAATATGATGTAATTCATGGCAAAGTGATGAGATTAACAAACATAATTAACAAATTAGGCTTCAACAAAAAATTAGCGTGACTTGTAAAAAAACAAAAAGTTCTAAAAATTAAAACACTGATATGCAGTGGTGGCTCAGTTGGTAGAGCTGCTGCCTCTCAGCGAGAAGGTCGCTTGTTCAAATCTCAGCCCTTGACTTCTCTGGTGGAGTTTGCATGCTCTCTCCATGCATGTGTGGATTTTCTCTACATACTCCGGTTTCCTCCCACAGATCAAAAACATGCATGTTAGACTGATTGGTAACTCTAAATTGTCTCTAGGTGTGAGTGAGAGAGTGAATTTTTCTTTGTCTCTGTGTGTCCCTGTGATGGACTGGAGACCTGTCCATGGTGTCCCCCACCTCTTGCACATGATGGCTAGACATGGGCACCAGTGACCCCCATGACCCGAAAAGGAAGAAGCGGGAGAAAATAATGGAGGGATGTGCAGTGAGAGGCAGAATAGAAGAGATCAAGTAAATGTCCAAGTCCTAAAACAAGTCTAATCATAGTCTCTGCTGCTGGGCATCAAGCTCAACAATAAACCAACGCTCATCTGTACATAGACACGTCATAATTCTACATATAATCACTTGCAGCTGGCCAGTGAATCCCAGCTAAAGTCTGCATGCTCCTACAAAGGGCTGGGGGGAACTTCAGAGATTCAATATCAAAATATTTAGCTCGTGTATCAAAATAAATCAACACAGACACATCAAAGCTGTGAATACTGCTGCATTTATATACAATTAAGCATTACTAGTTCAGTTACGCTTTTTTAAGTGAAGTATTTTTAAAATTTGTTTCAACAGAAAAATATTCATATTTTTTAAATAATAATTTAACATTATTTATCGGAGGAGCAGACTGCTTTGAGTTTAACTCCATCACAGAACTCTCATCTTGAGCAAGCATGGAGGTTAAACTGCAGTTTTAAACTGGTATAGACACACGAAGAAACATGCATTGATTTTTTTTATTAACAGATATTTCTGTGTGTAACCTTGCTTGGTATTGTGTCTAGTAAGTGGCTGACACTCTTCTTAGGATCTAAATAATGATTTAAGGCAGAAGAAGGGAGGGGAGAACAGCCGAACAGAGAGCAGGCTCTCAGAATGTGAACTTCAGGAAGCTGTGTCTTCTCTTATTACATGTTTTAAACTGGCTGACAGACAGGCATCTGTGAACCAATGAAGGCATATTCACACCTCTGCTCTAAGTGGTGCGCCACAGACACCACATTATGTGTTGAGGATTATCAGCATGATTAACAGGATCTCTGAACATGTGACAATAAATGAGAGACTGAGGATGGAACGCTTCACTGTAATTAAAACGCCGTCTGTGTGATCCAGTTTATTTTTTTTGTTCTGACTGTATCCAAGAAAGAATTATATTTTATATTAATTCAGCCTTTATGGTGCAATATGAGAATAGGCTAGACAAATATTACAAGATTAAGTGATGTGTCTGAGTTTTACAATCCACTTGTATAAATGTATCACCAATGCGCTGAACTTTTACATGTTAAAGAACATGAATGTTTAGCATAAGACAAATCTTTGGCTCATTAGTTGGGATTTGCTTAAACACACAAAGGATGCAGAATGTTATAAATGTGGTAATTTTTTACAAAGAAAAAAAAAATCTAAATGAAAAAAATCTACAGTTGACTACAACTATCAAAAGAATACAAATTTGTGGGGAATTTTAAGCTGTACTTTTATAATTTTTTCTAAATGGGTTTTTATATTCCCAAAGTCAACCTTATTTATTGTGTTATTGAGAGAGTCAGAGTCAGAGAGTCTTTATTGTCATTTGCACCGCATGTGGTACATGTGATGAAAACGAGATTATGTACACGGGGTCCCGGTTACATCCAACAACAAATGCAAGAGAAAAACAGTAATAACATCTAGAATTAACTAAGAAAAACATCAACTAGTAATACACTAAGCCCTAATATAGTGGAAAAACATCATTATAAACAGCAGCACGAACATGAGTCTGTATGAGCAGATGGTCAACATTGCCAACATTAATATGAAATTATATCCATTGGCTATTTAAAAAAAATACATTTTAATACAACATGTATTAATACAACACAGATATAAAAGAACAACACAAACAAAAATATATAATTGCGCCAATGAAAAATGTTGTTTAGGATTTTTTTTTTAGAGACAGTAATTATTTAAAGCAGTGGTTCTCAAACTAGGGTCCACAGGTGCTTGGGGGTCCGCAAAAAAATAAATGAAGAAAAAAATTACAAGCACATAGATGTTTAACAACCAGTTAAAATACACCAAAATGCATGAAATTGCATTTACTTTATTCACATTTTCAGGGGGAGGACCCCCAGACCCCACCCGCTATTTGTGTTTTGGCATCGATCAGTTTACAAATGAAGTCCTGTTACTCAGTACGACTACTGCTGTTACGATTCTGTTCAGTTTTATGTTAAGAGTTTTCTGTAATAATTTGAAGAAGTGTCAATGCATTTATGTTCAAAATTAATAGGTAAAGTTTTAAAGTGTTTTTTGATTATGTTAATTTTCTCTAAGCTGTAATTTTTGAAAGTTGAAATTAAATGTTTTGTTAATTAAGTGTGTCTTGAATGAAAAACACACCATGTTTAAACGTATAAACATTTTGTAAACACTATTATAGAACAGGTTTTACGTATTTGTCACACAAATATTTCCATTGCATTAAAGAGACGAATTGAAGAAAATTATTTAATAAACATGACGGTTATGAGGGGTTCCCTGAACCCAAAAAGTTTGGGAACCCCTGACTTAAAGTAACACACTATAATGTAAGCACTGATTGCTGATGTACAGATTCATTGTAGGGGTGTATCTTGAACCGAAGCCCTGACATGGAGTTAAATACTACGTATTAGTAACATGGTCCAACTTTAATGACGCTACACACACGTGGTGACAATTTTCATTTGTTGTGATGTGAGAAAATCATTTAAAAGACGTGTTGTTTGATTAGACTGAAGTGTGTGGGATGGAGCTCTCTGCTAATTCTCTTTAGCGGGGGCTGGATACTCCTACTTCCATTTGTCACACTAACGTCTGCTGTCAGTAACAGGGGGGGACAGTTATCAGAATGGAAATAATCTCAACACTTGTCAGCAGTTGTTGACCCTCCTTTTATCTCTTAACCTTTGAAGGAGCACTGACCCTACCGCCTGTGCTGGTATAAATAATTGCGCTGCATGTTGTGTACGTTGTGATAGAGGTGGGAACTGAAACAGAACTCAGCAGTTTGATTAGGTCATTCCTGCCAAGCCAGAGATATTTCTGTGACTGACCCCAGTGATCAGCTACAGTTGATCCGACACACAGGCAAGAGCTGAATCCCAGAAAGCCTCCATGACTATTCTCCTCAGTCAGTGCAAGCTCTCCACAAAAATCTCACACCGTTATCTTTGTCTGCAAAAACACAGCGCCATGTTAACAGGCCAGTAAGTGAGGGGCAAGCTCTTCTAGCTGCAGCCTGACCTTGGCATCCCACCGAGGCTCGGCATGGTGCTCGAACCCTCAAATGCTCGTCATATTTATTGCCTTTCAGTGCATCTCAAGTATGTCACCTGTGCTGGACCTTTGTCTGTGCTGCCTAGCACATGTCGCCTGTGTAATCTTGCAGACTAATGTTCTGTTTTTAGACCAGCTCAGTCAGTGTTTGACAGCTGTTTTTGTTACCATTAAGTCCATTCTGTGACAATTAAACACAATATGTTACTCATGCCTGACTAAAACTCCTCTTGAAGCCCTGAGACTAATGAGACCCATGACACAGTTCTCTAAAATATCTCCACAAATATGGTGCCCATCTGTCCTCGTCTTTAAACAATATAGTCCACAATACTTTCTAATAATAGCAACACATGTCAACAATTAAACGATTATTTAATCCAATATAAAACCAAAGTATAAATAATGAAAAAATGGAACAATTTAAAATATATTCAGCAGGTTTTCAAATACAAATTCATATTTTGATCATTAATCTGGTATGTTTGTTTCTCCTTTAATGTTTCATCATGGTGTTAACCAACACTGGTTTTATTGTTTGGTGAGCAGAGAAGCCCCAAAAGTAGAAGGAAAAAAGATTTATAAAATAAAATAAATTTAATTTCTTTGTTTTTTGTTGTAAATTGTGCTATAATTTGGTAGTTTAACTGATTAAAAAAACTACTTATAACATTTAAATAACAAAAAAACCAAAGTGCAGCCTGGTGATAAAGAAATGCTGTACAGATAAATTTTTAGAAATTTTTTTAAAAAATGTTTTACTAATGCACGTTTTGCGTACACATTTGCAACAAGACTTTAAAATAAAATACAATGCGAACACATTTTTGTGTGTTAATCTGAAGTGAAGATGCCTCTCTCTGGTTCGTGTTTTTATAGTAACAAACACAAGCTTAATGGATAATGATGAAGGAATTCCTGCCTCTGTCTATTTAAAGACTGTGGTCCCTGGATGCTCGAGGATACCTATGGTTAATCACCGCACCACATAAAGCTCCTAATATGGCCTCAACCCATCACTGATAAAACCCTGACTCACTGATTTCTATATTGCTCTCTCCAACCCCGTAAACCCTCCCCTAAAGAACCCCCTACCAAATGGACACAATAACATTCCTGGTCCTAATGCACCCGTCCATTTATGGTTGAGGGGCTTTATTTAAAAAGGGACCTCGCAGAGAAGCCCCCAACAGGTCACCATTCTATCTCAAGGTAAGGCATGAAGACAATGAGTGTTAAACACCAGACTTTGATACTAAAGCTTCATTTGTGTTGAAAATGTTCAATATTTTGTCTTCCTCAGGACCAGTACACCTCATTGTTGCAGTTGGGGTTGATAAGGTAAGAGCACCTCAAAACTACATACAAAGAAAAGAGAATAAATAACTACTCCATTAAACATTATGGAGTAAATGTTGTTAAGAATATTGTTTTTCTGTTGAAAGGGTGAAAAATGGGTGACGCTACCATGAAAGAGTTTGGGGCAGCAGCTCCATACCTGAGGAAGTCAGACAGGGAGCGTCTAGAGGCCCAGACTCGTCCATTCGACATGAAAAGGGAATGTTTTGTTCCTGATCCGGATGAGGAGTATGTGAAGGCTTCGATCATCAGCCGTGAGGGGGATAAAGTCACTGCTCAGACGGAGAAAGGCAAGGTCAGTAACCTGGAAGGCAAGGTGCTTGTGGTTTCTTGATAACTTCATTGTTACACAAATAAAATAAAACATTCTGCTAATAAAAACTAATTCAATTCTCAGACTGTCACTGTGAAGGAGTGTGATGTACACCCTCAGAACCCACCTAAGTTTGATAAAATTGAAGACATGGCCATGTTCACCTTCCTCCATGAGCCAGCTGTGCTGTTTAACCTCAAAGAGCGCTACGCAGCATGGATGATCTATGTGAGTTATTAAGAGCAAGTTTACTTTTCATTATTGCTAAACTACCTTCGCTTCTGAAATCATGATCCTCTCTTGACATGGCAGACCTACTCCGGGCTGTTCTGTGTGACTATCAACCCCTACAAGTGGCTGCCAGTCTACAACCAAGAGGTGGTTGTTGCCTACAGAGGAAAGAAGAGGAGTGAAGCTCCTCCTCACATCTTCTCCATCTCTGATAACGCCTACCAGTACATGCTAACAGGTAGTTTAACTCCACAGAATAAAGTATGTTCAGTGAGGTTTAACTGTCTCCAGCAGTCATTTAGTGATGTATTCTGTTCTTTTCAGACAGAGAAAATCAGTCTATTCTCATCACGTAAGTTTTAATGAATGTATCTAAATTGATTTAATTGTAACTTTTTGGTATTTTCTGATGTGCTGTTGTCTGTGTCTGATTTATATACAGGTGCATATCAAAAAACTTGAATATCATGATAAAGTTCCTATTTTTGTCAATCATTTCAGAAAGTGAAATTCATACATTATACAGTATACATTTATTACACATAGAGGGAAATATTTCAAATCAGCCACTAGGGATCACAAGCCAGTGCATCTCTCGTGCCAGTCCCAAGCCTGGGTAAATGGTGATGTTGTGTCAGGAATGGCATCTGATTTAAAACATTTTTGCCAAAACTAATATGTGAGTTCATCTAAGCGACACCATGCATGATCGAGCGAGGCCCGGGTTAACAGTGACTGCCACTGGTGCTGTTGACAAACAGGGTGCCGGCAGATATTGTGCTACTGTTAGTCGAACAGTCAAAGACCATGAGGAGGAAAACGTGTCAGGAGACAGAGAGAGAAGAGGAAAGTCAAGAATGTAGGACTGAAGGTGGCAACTCTAAATGTGGGGACAATGACAGACAAAGGTAGAGAGCTGGCTGACATGATGCAGAGAAGGAAGGTAAATGTTTTATGTGCCCAAGAGAAAAAGTGGAAAGACAGAAAGGCTTTCAGCATTAGAGCAGGGTTCAAACTGTTCGTGTGTGGATAGAAAGAGAAATGGAGTAGGGGTGGTCCTGAAGGAGGAGTTGGCAAAGAATGTAGTAGAGGTGAAGAGAGTGTCAGATAGGGTGATGTGCCTGAAGGTACAGTAGAAGTAGAAAGTAATGGTAAATGGTAAATGAACTGAACTTATATAGCACCTTTCTATCTTATCAAGACACTCAAAGTGGTTTACAACACAATCTGTGTCATTTACCCAGTCATACAGCACTATATCTATAAAAACCTAATTGGACAAATTATTCTAAAGGGACTAATCAGTGCTTACGCTACCAGTGTATGAATGTGTGTATGAATGGGTGTATGGCTAGTACTGTGAAGCGCTTTGGGGCCCCTCATAGGGGGCTGGAAAGCGCTATATAAGCTCCATTTACCATTTATCACATTCATACACTAATGGGACACACATCAGAGGCAATGAGGGGTTCATATCTTGCCCAGGGACACTTTAGCATGTGACTGCAGGTGGATTAGAACCCCCCACTCTTGCACTGGAGGATGACTGCTCTAACCACTGACTCAGCCAAAGCCGGCCACGGTCTGATGCTAAACATCGTCAGTGGTTAAGCTCCACAGGTTGGATGTGATGGGGAGGAGAAAGATACATTTTGGAAAGATTTGGATGAAGTGATAGAGAGTATTCCCAGGGAGGAAAGAGTGGTGATTGGAGCAGACCTGAATGGACATGTTGGTGAAGGAAACAGAGGGGATGAGGAAGTGATGGGTAGGTTTGGTGTCAAGGAAAGAAACCAGGAAGGACAGATGGTGGTGGATTTTGCCAAGAGAATGGAAATGGCTATAGTCAATACCTATTTCCAAAAGAGGGAGGAACATAGAGTGACCTATAAGAGTGGAGGAAGGAGTACACAGGTCGACTACATGTGTGGAAGAGGAAACCTGAGGGAGACTGTAAGGTTGTGGCAGGGTAGTAGGAGTTTTACTTACAGAAATGATTGACAAATAAATATAACTTTTTCACGATATTCAAATTTTTTAGCTGCACCTATACCATTCCTTTGTTTGGTATGTTCTTGACTTATTGTGATTTTGTGAAGAAAAAAACTACAGGGTGCATAAAATGAATAAAAAAATGGTTCATGAAGTGCAGTGTTTAAGTTGTTGTGATTATGGATAGAATAGCATAAGAGCAAATCAGTATCTTTTTTTAAACTTACCACTTACTTTTGAGTTGATTTAATGTGTCTTTAGAGGAGAATCTGGTGCTGGGAAAACTGTCAACACCAAGAGAGTCATTCAGTACTTTGCCAGCATTGCAGCTGGAGGTGGGAAAAAGGAAGGAAGCTCTGAGAAAAAGGTGAAAATGCTAAATTCACAACTAAATATTTTTTATTTGCACTTGGGCGTAGTTTCAAGCTACCTTTTCAAGCTTAATAATAAGAATCACTGTATTTAGGGCACTCTGGAGGATCAAATCATCCAGTGTAACCCAGCATTAGAAGCCTTTGGGAATGCAAAAACAATCAGGAATGACAATTCATCCAGATTTGTAAGTTTTTCCAATGTGCTGAGAACAACAACAACAACAACAACAACAACAACAACAACAACAACAACAACAACAACAACAAAAACTATTCAGTGTAATGCATTTGATGTAAATTACTTTTCCCTACCGCATGTCTTAGGGCAAATTCATCCGTATTCATTTTGCTGCCAGTGGAAAACTGGCTTCAGCTGATATTGAGACATGTAAGGAATCTCATTTCTACCCTTTTTATTGTTTGCTCTAATATCCACAGTAATTGCCATCCTTTCCTAATAACGCAAATGCCTTTACAGATCTGCTAGAGAAATCCCGTGTCACCTTTCAGCTCAAGGCTGAGAGAGATTACCACATCTTCTATCAGATTCTGTCTCAGAGGAAACCTGAGCTGCTTGGTAAATAAAAACATACTTATAAGCTGTTTTCACAATATAACACTAAATCTAAAACTTTGCCTCCTTTGCAGAGATGCTGCTCATCACCAACAACCCTTATGACTACGCCTTCATCTCCCAAGGAGAGACGACAGTAGCCTCCATTAATGATGCTGAAGAGCTGCTGGCCACCGATGTGTGTAGGAACGCACAAAAAATGTCTTTACAAAAATTAATGCATGTAGTCAGTGGACTTTTAACATTTTGTTCTTCTAGATTGAAAATTATATTAGTTTTTTTTATTTATTAAGCCTCTAAAATGCAATTATACATATTTGCTGATATGGGTTTATACAATTTAGTCTAACTGATGTCTTATTAATGAACCTAGTACTGTACGTGGTATTCTAGTGAGTCAGGAAGCAAAGAGTTTCCTATTACTGGGATTTCTGGATCTTAGTCTTTTCATACAATACAGTATATCAAGTTTCTAAAGCTAGATATATGGCCTATTACATAAACAAAAATAATGTGTTGCTTCTTCACAACACAAAATCTACCATATTGAGAAGATATCGGAAAAAGTTCTTGAAAAGTGAAATGCCAATCAGCGAGCAGCAAAATGGTTTCCTGCTGAGAAAGAGCTCTAGAGATGTAATGTTTGCTTTGAGAGCATTGATGGAAATTGTTTGTGAAGGTCAGTAGCACCTGCATCTTTCTAGAGAAAGCAGATGATAAGCTGCTAAGGAAGTGTGGCACAACATGAGGAAGACAGGGTGTTGTGGAAAAGTTACGTGAGGTTAGGTCTGAACATGTACAAGGAGAGCAAGACTGTGGTGAGACGTGCAGCAGGACTGACGGGTTGGTTCAAGGTATCGTAAGATTACATCAGGGATTTTATGTTGTTTGCTTGCAGAATGAAAGAATAATAATACAATTACATTTTAAACTTTTTTAAGCCCGACAGCTGCACTTTTAAAGACCGTGTAAAGTGAATTTCAATATTTTCTTAAATAAACATTATAAATGTCATAATTGTAATGTTGTAAATGAGTAAAAAGTCTCAAAATTGTAGCTCAATTAATTTTGGAGTTATAGATGAAACTGTGTATAAAGATATGTCTTTTTCAGGATTTTTTAGGCGTGGTTTAAACGGGACCGCGTTTCGTCACGCGGTCCTCATTAGTATAGCCCCACCCCCTGCAGCTCCAGCCGTATAAATTCGCCTCGGTGGAGCCGTTCACTCGCGAATCGCAGATAGCATCAGATAGCAATAGCATAGATATTTTGTTCATTGTTAGCTAGCTAATCAATTATGCCTCGTTCGTGCATCTTCCCTGGATGTCGCAATGGTCAGGGCACCCGTACAAATCATAACGTGTTTTTATACCGCGTGGTTTTATACCGAGTATCTGTAATGCCTGGATAGGTCAATGGATAAAGCGCTTGCCTTCCGTCCCAAACCCCACGGGTTCAATTCCCGCATGGTACAACTCTTTTTTTTATTTTTTATTCATTCCAGATTAAAAACACACAAGAAAACTATTTACAAAAACAGCGTAACTCTTGGAAAAAGTAACTGCTGTTACAGAATTCAGATAAAAACAGAGCAGGTTTACTGGCTCTGCTGTCTGCCTCTCCACTGTGGGACACGAGCAGGACACGAGCGCAGCTGCGCTGAAACCACGCCCACGCACTGACACGCCCCCAGCGTTCCAGGGCAAGGCAAAATCATGTTTTTTCATGATTTTTGAGACTTAATTTTATAAGGTAAACAATGTTTTTAATCAGTCAGATTTATATGGGTGATTAATAACACATATTTATGCCATGTGACAAACTAAAAACACACATTTAATTTCACTTTACACAGTCTTTAAGCTTTTAGGTTCTACTTTTGGTGATCTAGTTTAAAAATATATTTGACAAATACTGGATGGCTCAGTATAACACACACACACACACACACAAAATGTGCATGTAGAGGGAAAATGAAGAAAATGCATTCCAAAACCTTAAAAATTAAGGTGCACTTCTTTTGGGTTGGTCAGGTCTTAACCATTATAAAAAAGTAAATGAAAAATGTTGTGTGTGCAAGAGTTGTGCTGTTTACTGTGAGTGAGCCAATAGAAGTAGTGAGTGAAACTGAACACCCAGTGACTTAGGTGCAGACAACTAAAACATTTTCTGGACAATATGTAACTGATTGATACAATAACAGGAAATTTGTAAACTTCAGGCATCGCCATGCAATCACACTAAAAAACAAACATGTTCTCATTCAGGAAGCATTCGATGTGCTGGGCTTTACTCAAGAGGAGAAGAATGGCATTTACAAACTAATTGGTGCCGTCATGCACTATGGTAACATGAAGTTTAAGAACAAGCAGCGTGAAGAGCAGGCGGAGGCTGATGGTACCGAAGGTAAGAAAACAACTCCAAGTCTTAAAGCAGATGAACACAGCATAACACTTTATAAGAACAAATGTGTACCTTTTTTCTTCAGATGCTGACAAAGTTGCTTATCTAATGGGCCTGAACTCTGCTGACCTCATCAAAGGTCTTTGTCACCCCAGAGTGAAAGTAGGAAATGAATGGGTCACCAAGGGACAAAATGTTCAACAGGTAAAAAAAAAATAAAAGTCTGAGTTTCCATCCGTTTGATGGAGGGACAACACAATACAGGGACAAAATGACAATCCAAAATATTGTCTAAATCTTGTGTTGCTCTTTTAGGTGTCCTATGCTGTTGGTGCACTGTCTAAGTCAGTGTATGAGAAGATGTTTCTGTGGATGGTGGTGAGGATCAATCAGTCCCTGGACACCAGGCAACCACGCCAGTACTTCATTGGTGTGCTGGACATTGCTGGATTTGAGATCTTTGATGTGAGCATCATTTGTTCCTGTTTCTATAAATCTTTCCTTTCCAAAACATTGTTTGTTTTAAATTAATAAGAATAGGAAAATCATATTTGTATTAAACAAACCAAAAAAATCATAATGTGCCTATTTTCTAGTTCAACACCTTTGAGCAGATGTGCATCAACTTCACCAATGAAAAACTGCAACAGTTTTTCAACCACCACATGTTTGTACTGGAGCAGGAAGAGTACAAGAAAGAGGGAATTGAATGGACTTTTATTGACTTTGGTATGGATCTGCAGGCCTGTATTGACCTGATTGAAAAGGTGAGATACTGCACTATTAAATGTAACACAAAATTAATATAAGTACTACGTTTATATTTTGTTTTATATCTGTTTATCTTTCCTCAGCCCATGGGTATCATGTCCATCCTTGAAGAGGAGTGCATGTTTCCCAAAGCCTCTGATTCCACATTTAAAGCTAAGCTTTATGACAACCACCTGGGAAAATCCAGTAACTTCCAAAAGCCTAGGGTTGTTAAAGGAAAACCAGAGGCTCATTTTGCCCTGGTTCACTACGCTGGAACTGTTGATTATAATATCAACAACTGGCTGGTGAAGAACAAAGATCCTCTGAATGAGACGGTTGTTGGACTTTTTCAGAAGTCCACACTCAAGCTGCTTCATACCCTCTTTGCAAATTATACTGGAACTGATTTAGGTAAAATAAATTATAAATAATAGACCAACCTTTAGTGTTAATATTAAGTGTTATGGTTACTTTTAATACAGTTATGGCTGTGTTTATCAATGCAATTTAATGTATTATACTGTACTCTTCTCTAACAGCTGATGGTGGAAAGGGTGGCAAAGGAGGAGGAAGCAAGAAAAAGGGGTCATCTTTTCAAACAGTATCTGCCTTGCACAGGGTTAGTAAAGTCAAACAAACATGCATGGTTCATACTAATTTCAAAGTTAAAATGTTTTCATTTTCATATAAACTGATTGATAAGCACAAAATTTAACAACTGCACAGGAAAACCTGAACAAGCTGATGACCAACTTGAGGTCAACCCACCCTCACTTTGTGCGCTGCATCATCCCCAACGAGACCAAGACTCCTGGGGCCATGGAGAACCCTCTGGTGATGCACCAGCTGCGCTGTAACGGTGTGCTGGAAGGCATCAGGATCTGCAGGAAGGGATTCCCCAACAGGATCCTCTATGGAGATTTCAAGCAGAGGTATTATCAGTGCAAAATTCAATGTTACTCTTTAAAACAATGATCAAATACATTTTTACTCAATGATTTTTCAGATATCGCATCCTAAATCCTGCAGCCATCCCTGAAGGACAGTTCATCGACAGCAGGAAAGGAGCTGAGAAACTTCTTGGATCTCTGGATATTGACCATAACCAGTACAAGTTTGGTCACACTAAGGTAATTATTAATAAGAATAGTCAGCATTTTCTAGCCAGGACAGGAAAACATAATCAGCAAAAACTAATAAACTCCACTTAATCTAACAAACTCAAGGAAATTTACTTAAAATAAATAATTTAGTGTAAAATAATCTGTTACGTTTTCTTTTCCAAAGTATTACAGCTTAAGATTCAAACACGCTTTTCTAAGACCAGTCGCATGATTACTTTAGATCAGGGGTCTGCAATCTTTACGATCAAAAGAGCCATTTCTGCCCCTTCGTTCACTAAATTAAACGTGTCCAGAGCCGCAAAACCTGCTACAACTGTCATTATCAACTGGTGGCCCATGGGCCATTTTAAGTTTGTTTAGAGGGGGCTTTTCTGGTCAGTAGGTGTGAATTTACAAAACTAAAAACATCCAATGATTGTTAACATTTATTGATATTTTTACATTTTAAGAGAAAAAAAAAGACTGGATTCCATCCACCCATCCATCCTTACATCCATCTTACCCATTTCTTCCTTTATGGGTTGTAGGGGGTCACTGGTGCCCATATCCACGTCTCAAGTCTATCACAGAAGACTGGATTCTTAGAAAGAAAAAAAAAAAAGATATTTTGCCAATTTTAAAAAACTAAAACAATAAACTGTGCATGCTTACCGGTATGCATTTTTTTTTTTATTGTGGGGTACTTGAGTACCCTACATTGAAATAATAAAGTTAACGCGAGTATAAGTACTTGTATCCACATATTTACGAAGGAAATGACAGGAAAACTTCTGAAACTAGACATTCTTTAAAACATAAAATTCAGTTTTATGTTAGTTTTGGTCAAAGCTGGAAAGAGCCGCTGTGGAGGGGCCAAAGAGCCACATGTGGCTCCAGAGCCACATGTTGCAGACCCCTGCTTTAGATCAACAGTGTTAAAGAGTGTGCACTTATGTTTCATGAAGTGGATATTTACACGTTGTGACATGCACCAAAAGGTATTCTTTAAAGCTGGTCTTCTTGGTCAACTGGAGGAGATGAGGGATGATCGACTGTCACTCATTATCACTGGAATCCAGGCCAGATCCAGAGGTCTGCTGGCTAGAATGGAATTTCAGAAAATTGTTGAAAGAAGGTCAGAATTAATACAAAAACAGTACTACTCTAAACGCTGATTGCATCATTTGTAACAGTTGTGGTTGATCACTGACAGGGATGCGCTACTAGTTATCCAGTGGAACATCCGTGCCTTCATGGGGGTCAAGAATTGGCCCTGGATGAAGTTGTTCTTCAAGATCAAACCTCTCCTGAGATCTGCTGAAGCAGAAAAGGAGATGGCCAACATGAAGGAAGAATTCCTGAAGCTGAAGGAAGCCTATGCAAAATCTGAAGCTCGAAGGAAGGAACTAGAAGAGAAAACGGTCTCGCTTCTCCAAGAGAAGAATGATCTGCAGCTCCAAGTCCAAGCTGTAAGTCTAATATTTTTATTTTATTTTGATAATGATTATTATTATTCAAACTCTAAAAATGTTTCTAATTTTACGATTATACAGGAACAAGATAATCTTGCTGATGCCGAGGAGAGATGTGAAGGGCTGATCAAAAACAAAATACAGATGGAAGCAAAAGCCAAAGAGCTTTGTGAAAGGCTGGAAGATGAGGAGGAAATAAACGCTGAGCTGACAGCAAAAAAGAGGAAGTTGGAGGATGAGTGCTCCGAGTTAAAGAAGGACATTGACGACTTAGAGTTAACGCTGGCCAAAGTGGAAAAAGAGAAGCATGCCACTGAGAACAAGGTTTGTTACATATTTTGATAGAAAGAAAACAAACTAAGAGTTATATTTCTCATCCAACATAAGATGATTCAAATAAATTTGGCTTATTTAACAGGTAAAAAACTTGGTTGAGGAGATGGCTGCTTTGGATGAAATCATTGCCAAGCTGACCAAGGAAAAGAAAGCCTTACAGGAAGCTCATCAACAAACACTGGACGACCTGCAGAGTGAGGAAGACAAAGTCAACACTCTGACCAAGGCCAAAGCAAAGCTGGAGCAACAAGTGGATGATGTAAGATGTTTTGTGCCTTAGCATTACCATAAGCAATGAATACTATGACTTGCATGATGAAAGCTTACGTTCGTTTTCCTTCACTTCCAGCTTGAAGGTTCTCTGGAGCAAGAGAAGAAGATTAGGATGGACCTGGAGAGAGCAAAAAGAAAGCTGGAGGGAGACTTAAAGCTGACCCTGGAGAGTCTAATGGACCTGGACAATGATAAACAGCAACTTGAAGAACATATAAAAAAGTAAGAATTATTCTGGCAACAGTATATTTTACACAGCTTAAAACAATGTGCTAATCAATTACCCCTTGTATGATTTAAATTCTAATCATTACCATTTTACCACAGAAAAGACTTTGAACTCAGTCAGCTCAACGCTAAAATAGAGGATGAACAAGCCATTGCCATTCAGCTTCAGAAGAAATTGAAGGAACTTCAGGTAATAATTTAGCCCTTTCATTTTAAAATAAATTGTGAAACCCTCAAGCTAACATTATGCTTCTTCCTAATCAGGCACGCATTGAAGAACTGGAGGAAGAGCTTGAAGCAGAGCGAGCTGCTCGAGCCAAGGTGGAGAAGCAGAGGGCAGACTTGGCCCGAGAGCTGGAGGAGATCAGTGAGAGGCTGGAAGAGGCTGGAGGAGCCACAACCGCACAGATCGAGATGAACAAGAAGAGGGAGGCCGAGCTCCAGAAACTACGCAGAGACCTCGAAGAGGCCACTCTGCAGCATGAAGCTACCACCGCTACACTCAGGAAGAAACAAGCTGACACTGTTGCTGACCTGGGAGAGCAGATCGACAACCTGCAGAGGGTCAAGCAGAAACTGGAGAAGGAGAAGAGTGAGCTCAAATTAGAGCTCGATGATGTGGTCTCCAATATGGAACATATTGTCAAAACAAAGGTCATTTATACTTATAAAACGTGAATATTAATTCACCTAATTTTTACCCATACAAACATGCAGTTTGTGCAAACGTTTGATACGTAATTTCTTTCGTTTCAGACTACTCTGGAGAAAACGTGCAGGACTTTGGAAGATCAAATGAATGAATACAAAACTAAATTTGAAGAGGCTCAACGCTGCATCAATGATTTCAACCTGCAAAAAGCAAAGCTTCAAACAGAAAATGGTAGAATGTTCATATTTTAAATCACATTTCAGAATCAGAATAAGTTTTATTATCATGGCACTGAAATACAGCAAGATTATATTCCGTACAGTCGTCTGAAAGATGGGTGGAGTGCACGTGGCTGCAGCTCCTAGGAGCGTGGCCCCTTATTCTTTAGATAGAAAAGGGGAAAGGTCATGAGGATAGAATAGTGGTAATAAAAAAAGATCTTTTCACATCTTGTCCTTGTCAGGACACGATTTAATACATCAAAAAAAATCTACCAGCAAGCACATTTCAAGATGGTGAGATTTGTCCATGAAGCACTTCCATATAGAACCATAGTCTTGATAAGATGATGGTTTCAACCGGTACTGCTCTGATANTATATATATATATATATATATATATATATATATAATATATATATATATATATATATATAGGTTTGTTTGCAAAAACAAACATAGTTGAACACAAGATACTGTATTTATGTTGAGCCATTTTATGAAAAGTTAAAAAATCATGTACGTAACAAATCTGTCATTAAATAATACAAATACATGTGTGTTGTTATACTGTACAGTATAACATACACTGTGTGTATGTTATACTGTACAGTATATACATGATACACACACACATTGTATTAATATACCGGTACATAATATTTGAACACTGCAACATTGTCAGATTAGAACTATCAGTTTGTTTTGATTTTAGGTCCCCTGTTACTCTCATGTGAATAAAGCAGTGGGATAATGTCTGTACAGAAAATATTCTATAACACAAGTTCATCTTTTGGGTATTACTACTGTTCTGGAAGTTGGAAATGTCTTAATAATTTAGTTTGAAAATGAAGAAAAAAGAAAACTTCCACAGTTTTGATCTATCTGTATTTTATTTTGAAGGAGAATTTTGAGTTGGCAGTGCATTGTGGGGTAGCAGCAGTTATAGTTATATATTATATATACTGTACTGTAGTTATATATTGAAGCTCTTGGCCCTGACCTCTCTGGATGGTTTTCAGAATCTGTTGGAATCCTGGCAAAAACCAATGCAGATATGTTCCTGTCTTTGATATTTTTTTGTACATCTACCTTGTAATGTTTTTGCAACTTTTTCTTTCCTTTTGTTTATTGTAATATATTTGTATCATTGATGTTCATCATTCTTTAGTTTGTAGCAGGTCGCTTTCGTAAATGAGCCCTCGAAGCTCAATAAGATTTACCTGACTAAATAAAGGTTGAATGAATGAATAGTTAGGAAAACGTTTTTGCAGAGAGAAAGCCTGTCTGTTAATGTATAAATTTCACCTCTTGAGTCATCAATCTTTTCTTTCACCTCCAAAAGCAATGGCTGTAAGTTCGCCATCTTATTTTAATTTGTTAAAAAAAATCTGTATGCCTCTTTTAACTGTCTATTGTTGTCACTGTTGTCATCATTCTTTGTTTGTAGCCAGGTCTCTCTTGTAAATGAGTCCTCGAGGCTCAATGAGATGCATAAATAA
Source organism: Garcialebias charrua (assembly GCA_038048925.1). Taxonomy (NCBI): domain Eukaryota; kingdom Metazoa; phylum Chordata; class Actinopteri; order Cyprinodontiformes; family Rivulidae; genus Garcialebias; species Garcialebias charrua. The sequence goes on from JBBPBX010011842.1 coordinate 19,294, forward strand.
AGGTTGAATGAAACGTGCAGTTAAAAAGTTTATATGAAGATTCCTTTTAGAAATATATTTGATTGAAACCACCTGTGGGAGGGGCCAAAGGGGTCGGGTGCATTGTGGAATGGGTGGTGGCCGAGGGCGGGGACCCTGGCGGTCTGATCCTCGGCTACAGAAGCTGGCCATTGGGACATGGAATGTCACCTCTCTGGTGGGGAAGGAGCCTGAGCTAGTGTGTGAGGTTGAGAGGTTCCGGCTAGAAATAGTCGGACTCACCTCAACGCATGGCTCTGGCTCTGGAACCAGTTTCCTTGAGAGGGGTTGGACACTCTTCCACTCTGGAGTTGCCCCTGGTGAGAGGCGCCGAGCAGGAGTGGGCATACTTGTTGCCCCCCATCTTGGTGCCTGTACGTTGGGGTTCACCCCGGTGAACGAGAGGGTAGCCTCCCTTCGCCTACGTGTGGGGGGACGGGCTCTGACTGTTGTTTGTGCCTATGCGCCGAACGGCAGCGCAGATTACCCACCCTTTTTGGAGTCCTTGGAGGGGGTATTGGAGGGTGCGCCTCCTGGGGACTCCCTTGTTCTGCTGGGGGACTTCAACGCTCACGTGGGCAATGACAGTGAGACCTGGAGGGGTGTGGTTGGGAGGAACGGCCCCCCTGATCTGAACCCGAGTGGTGTTCTGTTGTTGGACTTCTGTGCTCGTCATGGATTGTCCATAACGAACACCATGTTCAGGCATAAGGGTGTCCATATGTGCTCTTGGCACCAGGACACCCTAGGTCGTAGTTCAATGATCGACTTTGTTGTCGTCTCATCTGATCTGCGGCCGCATGTCCTGGACACTCGGGTGAAGAGAGGGGCGGAGCTGTCAACTGACCACTACCTGGTGGTGAGTTGGCTCCGATGGTGGGGGAGGATGCCGGTCAGACCTGGCAGACCCAAACGTATTGTGAGGGTCTGCTGGGAACGTCTGGCAGAGTCTCCCGTAAGACGGAGCTTTAACTCCCACCTCCGGGAGAGCTTTGAACACGTTCCGAGGGAGGCGGGGGACATTGAGCCCGAGTGGGCCATGTTTCGCGCCTCTATTGTCGAGGCAGCTTATCGGAGTTGTGGCCGCAAGGTTGTTGGTGCCTGTCGTGGTGGCAACCCTCGAACCCGGTGGTGGACACCGGCGGTGAGGGATGCTGTCAAGCTGAAGAAGGAGTCCTATTGGGCCTTTTTGGCCTGTGGGACCCCGGAAGCAGCAGATAGGTACCGGCAGTCCAAGCGGCATGCGGCTCGGGTGGTTGCTGAGGCAAAAACTCGGGCGTGGGAGGAGTTCGGAGAGGCCATGGAGAATGACTTCCGTACGGCTTCGAGGCGATTCTGGTCCACCATCCGGCGTCTCAGGGGGGGAAAGCGGTACGCGACCAACACCATTTATGGTGGGGATGGCGTGCTGTTGACCTCAACTCGGGATGTTGTGAGTCGGTGGGCGGAATACTTCGAAGACCTCCTCAATCCTACTGGCACGTCTTCCACTGAGGAAGCGGAGCCTGGGGACTTTGGGTCGGGCTCTCCAATCTCTGGTGCTGAGGTCGCCGAGGTGGTTAAAAAGCTCCGCGGTGGCAAGGCTCCGGGGGTGGATGAGATTCGTCCTGAGTTCCTTAGGGCTCTGGATGTTGTGGGGTTGTGTTGGCTTACGCGACTCTGCAATATCGCGTGGACATCGGGGGCAGTTCCCTTGGATTGGCAGACTGGGGTGGTGGTTCCCCTATTCAAAAAGGGGGACCGTAGGGTGTGTTCCAACTATAGGGGGATCACACTCTTAAGCCTCCCTGGTAAGGTCTATTCAGGGGTTCTGGAGAGGAGGGTCCGTCGGATAGTCGAACCTCGGATTCAGGAGGAGCAGTGTGGTTTTCGTGCTGGTCGTGGAACACTGGACCAGCTCTACACCCTCAGCAGGGTCCTGGAGGGTGCGTGGGAGTTTGCCCAACCAGTTTACATGTGCTTTGTGGACTTGGAAAAGGCATTCGACCGCGTCCCTCGGGGGGTTCTGTGGGGGGTACTCCGGGAGTATGGGGTACCAGGCCCATTGATATGGGCTGTTAGGTCCCTGTACGACCGGTGTCAGAGCTTGGTCCGCATTGCCGGCAGTAAGTCAGGCTCGTTTCCAGTGAGAGTTGGACTCCGCCAAGGTTGCCCTTTGTCACCGATTCTGTTCATAACTTTTATGGACAGAATTTCTAGGCGCAGCCAAGGTGTTGAGAGGATCCGTTTTGGTGGCCTTAGAATCGCTTCTCTGTTTTTTGCAGATGATGTGGTCCTATTGGCTTCATCAGATCGTGATCTACAGCTTTCGCTGGAGCGGTTTGCAGCCGAGTGTGATGCGGCCGGGATGAGGATCAGTTCCTCCAAATCCGAGGCCATGGTCTTGAGCCGGAAAAGGGTAGCATGCCCTCTCCGGGTCGGGGATGAGGTCCTGCCCCAAGTGGAGGAGTTTAAGTATCTCGGGGTCTTGTTCACGAATGAGGGAAAACTGGAGCGTGAGATCGATAGGCGGATAGGTGCAGCATCCGCAGTGAAGCGGGCGCTGTACCGGTCTGTCGTGGTGAAGAGAGAGCTGAGTCGAAAGGCAAAGCTCTCAATTTACCGATCGATCTACGTTCCCACCCTCATCTATGGTCATGAGCTTTGGGTTGTGACCGAAAGAACGAGATCTCGGATACAAGCGGCTGAAATGAGTTTTCTCCGCAGGGTGTCTGGACTCTCCCTTAGAGATAGGGTGAGAAGCTCAGTCATCCGGGAGGGACTCGGAGTAGAGCCGCTGCTTCTCCACATCGAGAGGAGCCAGTTGAGGTGGCTCGGGCATCTGGTTAGGATGCCTCCTGGACGCCTCCCTGGGGAGGTGTTCCGGGCATGTCCCACCGGGAGGAGGCCCAGAGGAAGACCCAGGACACGCTGGAGGGACTATGTTTCTCGGCTGGCCTGGGAACGCCTTGGGATTCCCCCAGAGGAGCTGCTCCATGTGGCTGGGGAGAGGGAAGTCTGGGCCTCCCTACTTAGGCTGCTACCCCCGCGACCCGACCCCGGATAAGCGGAAGAAAATGGATGGATGGATGAATAATGAATAAACTGTGGCTCTGTTCCACCCTTCAGTTTCAGTTATATATAAGTTGTGCTGTTGTTTCAGAGAAGCTATAAACTTAAATTAACCAACCAGCAGAAGGATTTATGTTAAGCATTATATAGTTTTGTGAAACAGTAACATGAAATGTTCATGTTTTGAAAGCGTGATTATATAATTTAATTTAAATATTATAAAGATCACTGGGGATGGGAAGAAATTGAAATAACCTGGATATTATTATTTCTGTTGTATTAAGAAAGTTCAAATGAGATTACCGGTAGATATTTGTATGTGTACAAAGCATCTCAAGCAATGTGGAAAATGCTAACTGCATCATCATTCATGTGCCTTACTTACTTTGTTTACAGAATAACTCTACTGTTCCATCTGGTCATGCCTCATGTGGACATTCTCTACAGCCAACTCCAGAAGCGGACCATCGACTCAATATTTAATAATCATTTTAATTTGTTCAGAGAATCATGCAGTAGTTCACAGACAACATTCAAAAAATCAGGTAAATTAAAATTAATGCGTTAAGCTGTTTAATATTACTGATATTTTGTTAATGTCTTATGATTGAACTACTTCACATTTCTTGTTATTTTACCTGGTGACTAAAGATGAACACTGTTCTCTTATGGTCCTGTTCAGAGACTCCCTCCCTACTATTTGTGGAAAACACAGTGGTAGTGTATACCAGATGGCCAAGAAACGCCGCACACTGGGCCCTTGTGAACGTCAGAGAACAGCTACAGAGGTGAGAGAAGCTAAATGCATGATGTAGGTCTTTTACAATGTTTTTCATCATAGTAGTTCTGTATTGTGAAAAAGTGAGGAGCACACCTTAAGAGTCCCTATTAGGGCTGCAACTAACGATTATTTCAATAATCGATTAATCGGCCGATTATTTTTTCGATTCATCGATGAATCGGCAAAAAAAAAAAAAAAAGGAAACAAGTTTTAATTATCACCTCTTTATTCCAAAATTTGACTGACATATCAAATCGCACAAAAAACAGGTTGCTACTTGACTATTCTGTTAGTAAAATATTGAATAATTAAAAAATAAAGTTAGTCAGCTTCAATAAAAAATAAATGTACACAAACATATATACAAATGTATGATTTATACCTGCACAAAATGTAGCTACTTTGTAAAATGTGTTTTTGAGGGACAAGTGTAACCTGGATTAAAGGTGTGGATTGTTTTAACCTGGATGGGGCAGCTGTGGCTGAGTTGTTAGAGCAGTCGTCCTCCAATGCAAGAGTTGGGGCTTGGAATCCACCAGCAGTCACATGCCTAAGTGTCCATGGGCAAGACACTGAACCCCATGTTTGTGCCCCATTGGTGTATGAATGTGAGCTAAAGCTCGGATTTGTCTCTTTAGAATGATTTGTTCTTTGTAATCTAGTAGAGTGCTGTATGAATGGGTAAATGAGGACATGTAGTGCTTTACACTACTATAAACAATGTAAAGCACTTTGAGTATCAATTAGATAGAAAGGTGCTATATAAGTACAGTACAGTCCATTTACCATTACAAGTGTGGATCATTGTAACCTGGGTTAAAAGTGGGCATCATGGCAGTGAAGCCTTCGTCTTCAACCATCGACAGAGGCCTCATGTCAGTGACGTTCATGTAAGGATCTTTCAGTCTCTGCTGCTTGCTGTGGTGTGCATGATGTCTGTCCATCATGAAGGCTGCCTGTCACTGTTGTTTTCTGGAATGAGAGAGAGTTTATATGTATTATATCATAATTTACAGTAACTCAAGAAATGCCTTGTTTCACTTGGTTAAACGCACAAGCACACACACACACACACACACACACAAATATAAAATACTAATTACACACACTTGAGTAGATGAATAAATTACTGTAATTCCTGTTTAAATGCAATTCATCCTTCCATACAATGCAGTGACTTCAGACTTTGCCAGCAAATTAAAAGTTGAAGCTAAATCATTAAATTATCACCATCTTTGTGTTAGATTTATTTATAAAACACATTTAAACACTGCTTGTATCGTTACATTAAAAATAAAAACACACACATTCTCTGTCACAGCTAAGAAACAAGCAGCTTCAGCTACCAGACACTTTACGTTTTCTCTCTTTGAAACAGAACAAATATGGTTAAGACTTACCTGCTGATCTTCCTTCATTCACACCGTGGTGAAGCCCGTCATGTTTACATTTCATCTGCGTGGTTATCTCGTGTCGCGTCGTCACTTTTCAAAGCTTTGTTATCTATGAAGCGTCGAACTCCCACACGTTGTAGGACTTATTTACAGTTTTCTCTGCGTCGCGTCGGTCATTGTAAAATAGACTTTGAAAACAGTCTCTGCTCGGTTTCCTCCTCCCTCCTCGCTCTGTTCAGAAGCGCCACACACGCGCAGGCGCAGCACGCTGACGCTGCAGTTTTTTTTTTTTTTCAAACTTTATTCAGTCAAGCTCAGCCAGCTTTGACAAAGCTTTACCGGTGAACAAAACAGCTCCGCGGCGCCGTGAAAGATGCATAATCGCGCGACACAACGAATCGATGATGAAATTCGTTGCCAACACTTTTAAAAATCGATTTTTATCGATTTAATCGATTCGTTGTTGCAACCCTAGTCCCTATATAATATAATAGTCTACTTCTTTACAAGTGCAATGTGAATTTGAATTGTTGCTATTAAATTAACACATATACTCATAAAATAAATGGTTTTTATATATTAAATAATTAGAAAGCTGACTAATAGCCATTTCCCTATCATCTTGACTACCAGGAAAAATAAATATTGTCCATGGGCATTATATATTCTATATATGCCTTATTCATATGGAAGAGAAATGTGCCAAAACTCACCCTTTCATATTTAGCATAATTGAAAAGCCCTAAATGTCCTCTGTAGACCTTGTAAATATTATAATTACTTTTTCATTTGTTGGTACTTTATTTTTGTAAATTTATTGCATGCTTTAGTATTTTTTGTTTGTTTGTTCTTTGTTGTTTTAGTGAGTCAAATTGGTTCTTCTCATCCTGAACATTTAATTGTACTGTTGACCTTGTGTTAACCTGCATTTGATAAATAAACACTATATTTGTACTTGAATTATTATTATTTTTTTAGAAATAGCGGGCTCAGGCTGCTTCCCCACCAGAGAGGTGACATTCCACGTATTTCCCCAGTGTTTCCCCCTAGTTTCCCCCTCACACTAAGGAAGTGTGTTAGAACATTACTATTCCTGTCTTTAACAAGCCTAACCTGCTGCACACCCTTTCCAGCCTGATCCCTCTGTATTGCCAATTGGTACAAGTCCTTCTTGCCCTCTTTAGTGTGGGTACGCGCAACCCCCTAGGTTTCCCCCTAGTGTGTGAGGTTGAGAGGTTCCGGCTAGAAATAGTCGGACTCACCTCAATGCATGGCTCTGGCTCTGGAACCAGTTTCCTTGAGAGGGGTTGGAAAGTCTTCCACTCTGGGTTGCCCCTGGTTTACCACAGGTTGTCCACCCTCTACAAAAATGTAGAGGGTGGACATTTCAGGAGCTACCACTGATGGCCACACCACTGAACCGTGCCTGAGAATTATCCCTGAGATCTGATCCATTCTGCCAAAAGCATTTGAGTCTGGGTGCTCAAGGCACGAACCAAGCCATCATAAGGCAAGCAGCATGATCGGGTCCAAATTTCCTGCCAACAACTTCCTTGATAGTTGATAGACCAGGAACCAGCCGAATCCAAAAAGCAGGAACCAGTTATCATAAATCCAATTATAAATGTGACCTTAAAATCCACAAATGGCAGCAGAGATAGGCACATCATCAAGTCTTCCAAGTTGATGAAATATCCAGCTGTGTGCATGACAACCGGGCAAATCAGCTCACCTAGATCCTGTCTTCTCTTTGGAAAAATGTTATCAATTGCGTTGCGAGACTACCCATCCATCCATTATCTTTTACCCGCTTCTTTCATTTTGGGTCACAGGGGTTGCCGATGCCCATGTCCAGCAATCACAGTGCGAGGGGCAGGGTACACCCTGGACGGGCTGCAAGTCTATCACAGGGACACATAGAGAAAAACTACTAGACAAATTATCATTCACTCGCTCACTCACACCTAGGGACAATTTAGAGTTACCATTCAGTCTAACATGCATGTTTTTGGTCTGTGGGAGGAAACCAGAGTACCCGGAGGAAACCCACACATGCACAGAGAGAACATGAAAACTCCACCCAGAAAGGCCCCCGGACCGGGATTTGAACCGTCAACCTTCTCACTGAGAGGCAGCAGCTCTACCAATTGCGCCACTGTGTTGCCATTGAGAGACCAACTTACTAATCCAAATCCATAATTATGGCTCGTAAGATATGTAAAGAGAGGCTCAGAAGCAGTTTCACAGACATGGCAGAGCATCAAAGCAAAGCGGAGAGGTAGAGGGGAAAAATGTCTGACCTTGGCAATGTGGTTGACCATGTGGTTTGGGTCGTTGTACTGCAGAAAAAGGAATCGTCTCCCCAGTCTAAGGTCAAGAGCACTCTCGAGCAGGTTTTCATCCAGAGCATCTCTGATCATTGCTACATTCACCTTTCCCTCCATCCTGACTAGTTTGCCAGTTCCTGCTGCTGAAAATCATCCCCATAGCATGATGCTGCCACCATCATGCTTCACTGTATGGGGATGGTATTAGCCTGGTGATGAGCGGTGCCTGGTTTCTTCCAAACATGACGTCTGCTATTCACATGAATGAGTTCAATCTTTGTCCCATCAGACCAGAGAATTTTGTTTATCTTGGTCTGAGAGTCCTTCAATTGTCTTTTGACAAACACCAGACGGGCTGCCATGTGCCTTTTATTAAGGAGTGACTTTCGTCTGGCCACTCTACCATACAGGCCTGATTGTTGCAGAGATGGTTGTCCTTCTGGAAGGTTCTCCTCTCTCCAGAGGAACACTGCAGTTCTTACATAGTGACCATCAGGTTCTTGATCACCTCCCTGACTAAGGACCTTCTCCCTCAATCACTCAGTTTAGTTGACCAGCTCTAAGAAGAGTCCTGGTGGTACCAAACTTTTTCCATTGATGAGTGATGGATGCCACTGTGCTCACTGGGACCTTCAAAGAAGCAGATTTTGTTTCTGTGTCCTTCCCCAGATTTGTGCCTCAACAATCCTGTCTCTGAGGTCTACAGACAATTCCTTTGACTGCATGCTTGGTATTTGTACTCTGACATGCACTGTCAACTATGGAACCTTATACTGTATAGACAGGTGTGCCTTTCCATATCAAGTCCAATCAACTGAATTTACCACAGGTTGACTCCATTCATGTTGTAGAAACATCTTAAGGATGATCAGTGGAAGTTGTATGTATCTGAGCTCAATTTTGAGCTTCACGGAAAAGGCTGTGAATACTTACGAAAATGTAACTTCTTAGTAGAGAAGCACCAATCCACATTTTTTAACTTCCAATTCGATCCCGATACCTAAATCTGGATATCGGCCGATCCCAATCTCAATCCGATATCATCATCATTATTGATTTTATATGAGGTTGTAATAATCTCCTCTCAAGTACAGCTTGTACAAATACAATGTATGCATGTCCAAAAAGGCAACTTGAGGTACATTTTATTAATGCTGGATAAGTTTCAAAGTTAGAATTAAATTCTGCTTGCACAAAACGTGTTTTTTTACGTGTTTTTTTAAGTGATCAATTTAAGTGTTTGTTTGTTTAAAGTACAGTATTTTTTTTTAATAAGGGGGAGTGATAAGCATTTTTCTTCTTTCTGCACTTCTCATTCAACATTTTCTTTTTGATGAATTTGTTTTGTTTATTTTGTCTCTTTTAAAATAATTAATAAATTAATTAAATAAAATATTAAATGGCTTTAAACATCTGCTAAGTTCATGGCATAAACCAACACAAACGTTCCTGCTTTTTAATTTTTTTTATTTAAATGTACAGTATTCATTTTAAAATACAACACAAAACAATCTCACATTTGAGATCGTACAATATAAAAAAATAAAATGAAAGGTAGCAGAATGAAGAAAAAAAATCTTATTATATCTGCCCCCTTTTACAAAAAGTAAATTTGATTATCGTAGTATTTTATATCACTTTATAATGTAGCTGTTTTTGTTTAGTTTTTTAAACATAATTTTCTTGTAATTTTCAATTCATACGCTTTTTTATGATTGTCTACTCTTGTACTGATAAATATATCCTGGAGGGTAAACTATATCTTGGCTGCAAGTATCAAGCTGCAAAATCATTTTCATTTTCTACAGCTGATAGCGGTTGGTCATTAAATACAATGAAGTTTAGCAACTTCTCGGTAAACATTCGAGCTCCGGGGCTTCAGCTGTGGGGTTTTTTTTTTTTTTTCAATCTGGGGCGGGCAGTCTGATTTCGGTCAGCCGCACTCAGTCTGCCCCTCATCCGAGACAGGCAGAGTGGGCGAGGCAGATTGGACGCGGCTGGCCGGGGTCGGGCTGCCTGTTTTGGGTTCAGCGAGAGTAGCGCCCCAATGAAACCCAGGAGCTCGAATGTCCAACGTACAACTACTTTACTGCGATTTAATGTGGTGCTATTATCATGATGTCGTTTGTAGGACCCCGAAGTGGCAGACCGAGAAAGAGTACACAACAACCAGGTATACAAAAACAAGTGTTATTTATTTACAGGTGAGTTGGAGAGGTGAGTTGTTGTTCAAGGAGAAGGAGCCAAAGGAGAGGTGAGGTCCTGGTTTTGACGAGGATGAGGACCTTCTACAGAGGTGCCATAGAAAGTGTCCTGACCAGCTGCATCACTGTGTGGTTTGGTGCATGCACTGCATCCTGCCGCAAGAGCCTCCAGCGCATCGTGAAAGCAGCTGAGAAGATCGTCGGCACCTCCTTGCCCTCACTGCAGGACTTACACAGCAAACGCCTCACTCGGAAAGCCCACCGCATGGCAGGTGATCCCACACACCCACTACACAGCCGCTTTAGACTGCTGCCATCAGGGAGGAGACTGAGGAGTCTCCAGGCTCGTACCAGCAGACTGAGAGACAGCTCTGTTCATCAGGCAGTCAGAATGCTAAACACTCTGCCTGCTCTGCCTCCCCTCCCATTTGAACTGCCTTAACACAAAAAACTTTCTCACACATTACCACTCAACACAAAGTTTTTAACACTGGACTCTGTGTCATCAAACGGGTTATTCACTAAACTCTCGGTCATGTGTTCATTCAGTTTGCACTACTTCTCATATTTGCACTAATGTTTGTATTACATTACTGCCTATAGTCATACTACTGTTTACATTCACTGTTTACATTTATTAATACTGTTTACATTTATTACTACTGCTTTACATTTATTACTACTGTTTACATTTACACTACTTTTATCTACACTACTGCAGATACATATACAGCATTCTCTGACTAGCCTTATCTAAGGATGCCAAATGTGCCTTATGTGCCTCACTGCATATGCCACTTTGCCTCTATACCAACATCAACTACCTCATACATGTACTGTGTACATTAACTTATATGCTGCTGTGCCACTCTTTGCAAATGTCAACGCTAGAAACTTCAGTTTATTTTATAGATTTACGTTTTTATACTTTTCATACTACTATGCAAAAACTCAGGACAGTATTACACTTTTATTATTTCATTTTATGCTTATGTTCATTGGGTGTTTGGTGTTTTAGGGGTGTTTGGTGTTTCAGTGTTGGTGTAAATTTTCATACTTTTATACTATTATGAAAAAACTCAGGACAGTGTTACACTTTTTTACTATTTTATGCTTATGTGTATTAAATGTTTTAGTGTTTAGTGTTTAGATGGTTACTGTTGCACCGAGGGACTGAGAGAAACGCAATTTCGGTCCTGTGTATGTCCTGTACATATTGCAGTTCTGACAATAAAGTTGACTTTGACTTTTGAGTAGGTGAGACATTGTGGAGAGAGGACCCAGTAGTTTGTTTAACCGCTGATGAGACTGGACTCTGACGTTTCTGCAAGTGCACCCTGGAGTGCTGGATGAGGCCCATGGACGGATTTCAGAGGAGCAGGACATGGAGGTCCCATAGGCAGAAGTTGTCCCAGCACTGAAGAGGTGTCTGGTCACCGCTTAAGTAGGCAACCAGGATCAGTCCTCCTCAGGCAGCAGCAGGTGCATCTCATCAGGGTAATTAGAGGTGAGCTGTGGAGAGAGTGAGTGAAGACAGGCCAGGGAGAAACCAGGGATCCTACAGCTATGGCTCTGCAGACATTGCATGATGCTGTCTTGCTTTGTGGTGTTTCTAGTGTAAAATACTTCCACACAGTGGACATGTCTTGATGAAAAGTTTGCTAGCTGTTAGCCACAGTGCTGCTCACTCAGTCCTCACTTAGCTACCTGCAAACTATGAAATGGATTTCCTGAATGTGAGGCGGGTCTTATTACTTTGGGTTCATGAAACGCCTCCGTTCAGGAAATCCATTCCATAGTTTGAAGCCAACTTGCATCATGGGTCAGAAATATTGGTAGGTTGGATCGGAAAAATCCGATACGTAAATTATGCTAGTATCGGAGGTCGATACCAATACCGGATCCGATCAGCCCCATACTTCTTAGTTTTCTATTTTTAATAAACTTTCAAAAATCTTTTTTCACATAGTAATAATGGGGTATTGTGTGTAAAATTTTGACGCAGGTGGTAGAGCTACCACCTCTTAGCAATAAGGTTGCTGGTTCAAATCCTGGCTCGTGACCTTTCTGTGTGGAGCTTGCATGTTCTCTCTGTGCATGCATGTGTTTTCTCCAGTTTTCCTCCCACAGACCAAAAACATGCATGTTAGTCTGACTGATAACTCTAAAATGTCTCTAGGTGTGAGTGAGAGAGCAAATGGTTGGTTGACACAGACAAATGAGACAACTTGTCTCATTTGTCTGTGTCCCTGTGATGGATCGGAGACCTGTCCAGGGTGTATCCCGTCTCTCGCACAGTAACTGCTGGACGTGGGCACCAGTGACCCCGTGACCTTAAATGGAATAAACGGGTAAAGATGGATGGATGGAAGGAAGGATGAATATAACAAAATGTTGTAAAAAGTGAAGTGCTTTGAGTACTTTGCGGATGCACTATAACATCTTGAGATGTTGATGTTCCCATACTAATTCAGGTTTATTTAAATTATACAAAATAAGCTATCTAATTATATATATATATACACAGATAGATAGATAGATAGATAGATAGATAGATAGATAGATAGATGCTAGAGAGAAAGAGAGAGAGAGAGAGAACTGTAGGTACTGTAATGCACTATTTTAAGACATATTCGTAAATCTAAAAACCAGAAAATACTCCTTACTTCTATAAAGAAATGTCTACTCAATTCATACTTGATTTTGTTGTTACTCTGAATTAAACTAATTCCTAAGTCCTATATGATTATAATATTTTATTTTCAGAGGCAAAAAAAATACTACTGTTGGCTTTACTGACACCTTTATCTTCATAATTTGTTTTAATTCCAATGAACCACAAAAAAGAAGCAGCAATAATAGTCCAGACCCAGTTTGAGATGCAGATTCATTTTATTCTACTAAATAACCTACATGCATAAGGAGACACCCGGTTAAGACATCGGGTGCCTCAGAAACAGTGGCTCGCTCCTTGTACTTCACTCTTCATCATGTGCTTTCTGAAATTAAAGAGGAAAAAATAAGTGAACAATGAAGCATGAATATTTCAATGTTCTATGAAAGATTAGTTTGCATCCATTACTCTACATGTTTTAGGAATATAGTCAACTCTTTGTCTTGATAAGTTTATGTCTCAATTTTTTGTTTGAAGATGTGGACCACTATTTTACTGGTGACACTGATAAATGCTAATGCTACAATGCATTGTTAAAATTCATTATAAAGATTTTTTTTTTAAATCATGTCCTATGTTAGCAACAGTAATAACATACAGGTGGTCCCCGAGCCCGACTTACGAACGAGTTCCGTTCCTACGCACCGTTTGTAACACGAAAATTCATAAGTCGGAACGCATTACACTTGGCGTTCGTAAAACCGGATTTTTGGCCGTAAGTCGGAAAATGTATGCTAACGCTGCGCCGCACACCCGTTTATCAACATGAGACTGAACAAGCGTACATACTGGTTCATAAACATGCACAGAACTTTATTTACAAATGGTTAGCTAACACACTTTCATCTAAAAACACATACCAGTACTGTATTTACTGTACAACAGTACTGTTCGTAAGCTCGTTCGTAAAGTCGGAACGTCGTAAGTCGAGGCCGTCGTAATTCGGGGACTACCTGTACTTGACTTTTATAACTGACCTTTGACCCAACATCACGGCTTTTAGCACGTAGCTTGTTGACTTGAGACTCGGCGATGTCAGCTCTCTCTTCAGCTTCATCAAGCTCATGTTGAATCTTGCGGAATTTGGTGAGATTATTGTTGGCCTGCTCCTCCTGTGAAACAAAAAAAAATTTGCAAATACCTTTTAGAAAATAAAATTAAATGAATGGCATATTTTCAACTAAAATAACTTGTATGGATTCATTTTGGTGTCATGTTTTCTTGGTATAGAGTCATTTTATTAAAGCTTGTTTGTGTTTTAGCCACGTTGTCCAGCTTGGTCACAAATATTTATTGACTGCTTAACATGCCGTGAATATATACTGTATTGAGGTACTTACAGCCTCTTCTGCTGATTTCTTGTAGGATTTGACCTTTAGCTGCAGCTTGTCCACCAGATCTTGTAGACGGGCAAGATTTTTACGATCCTCTTCAGTCTGAAACAGAAAAGGAAAAAAGCACACACAAAAAAAAAAAACACATTAAGAATCAGTGAATAAAACTTTGTAATTATACCATAGTTTACACTATAAATGGATGGCAAATTAGAGTACTGGGCCAGAAATAAATGCCTGACATGGTGTTATTGATCCCTCCAATCTCTGTTAGAGGAACTAAAAAGCAGTTTCAATTTAGGAGCCTTATTGTCTCAATGCCACAAAGATCTAGGAAAGAATAACTGTCTATTGTCTGTTCACAATTCCTGTTTTTAACTTTATTTAAAATATGAAGTCCGTTACGTGAATATCATATAATTAATTTTTTATTCATTTCATTGCACTGCGACAATTAAAAACATGAGAAAGCAAAATATAATCATAATTTACATGTAGCTGTGATAGTCAGATCGGAGATGATCCTTTATTGGAATAATTTCTCCCAACTCTTTGTGTTTCTCCATTTTGTAAATTTAATAAAACTCACCTGGTAGGTCAACTCTTTGATGCGCCTCTCATATTTTCGTATTCCCTTGACAGAATCACTGGATTTTTTTTGTTCAGCCTCCACCTCATTTTCCAGTTCCCTGATCTGTTGTTGAATAATAAAAAAACTGAGTTTTGTGAACAGAAGTTAGTGGTTTGTCCTCTCTGAAAGTTAACTTACCCTGGCCTCGAGCTTCTGCAGCTGCTTCTTGCCTCCCTTCATGGCAATCTGCTCAGCTTCATCCAGACGGTGCTGCAGGTCTTTGATGGTTTGCTCCATGTTCTTCTTCATACGCTCCAGGTGAGCGCTGGTGTCCTGCTCTTTCTTCAGCTCCTCTGCCATCATGGCAGCATCAGTGATGGCCTTCTTGGCCTTCTCTTCAGCATTTCTGCACTCCTGAACTGCTTCCTCCACCTCAGTTTGGAGCTGGGATAAATCACCCTCCAGCTTCTTCTTCTGGTTTATCAAGCTGGTGTTCTGTTTAAATGTAAGGTGTAACTTTGAAAATTCCTCGATAAATCTGCAAAAAAAATGATGAACTAGTGCAAACTACTGTAGATCTTACCTGTGAGTGCAGCAGCTGCACCCTCTCGCTAACATCCAGCAGCTCTTGCTCAGCAAGTTTGCGGCTTCGTTCAGTTTGCTCCAATGCACCTCTGAGTTCCTCTACCTCAGCCTGAAGCAGGTTGTTGCGTCTCTCAATAATAGCATTGTTTTCTTTCATATCATCATTGGCTCGCAGAGCTTCATCAAGCTGAAGCTGAGCGTCCTTAAAAGTAAACAGAAACATAGGGTTTCTTTGTTAGTTACAGGTACATATACAGTATTTATCAAAAAAAAGTTTTTTTTTATTTTTTTTAATCTATTATCTAACCTTTAGATGTGCATGAACAGCCTTGAGTTGTTTCTGAGCCTCGGCTGCCTGCCTGTTGGCTTGGCTAAGCTGGATCTCCATCTCGTTGAGGTCTCCCTCCATCTTCTTTTTCAAACGGAGAGCTTCATTCCTGCTGCGAGTTTCAGCCTCAAGAGAGCTCTGAAGAGTGTCCACAATTCTCTGCTGGTTTCTCTTAGCCTGCTCCATTTCTTCATCTTTCTCAGACAGCTTACGCTCAAAGTCGGCCTTTATTTGATTCAGTTCAAGCTGGACTCTGAGAATTTTCCCTTCCTCGTGCTCCAGTGAGGCCTTAAAAAGTTACAAAGGTTAAAAAGGATGCTAATCATCCTCAACAGCTTCAATGTGTTTATTTTTCAAAAGTAGACTTTGCAGCTCACCTCAGCTTCCTCCAGAGCTGTCTGAATCTCTGACTTTTCTTGCTCCAGCTGCTTTCGAATCTTCTCAAGCTCATGAATACTTTTTCCACCCTCACCAATTTGTTCAGTCAGGTCAGCAATTTCCTCTAAAGGTCAAAAATTGCAATATTTATCAATTTTACTTTATAAGAAACTTATTTATGAGATGACTGAAAGAATCGCTGACTGACCTTGTAAGTTTTTGTTCTCCCTCTTCATGGTCTCCAAATGCTCAAGAGACTCTTCGTATGAGTTTTTAAGTTTAAAAAGCTCAGTGCTCAGAGACCGGGCTTCCTTCTGCGAGCTTTCCAACTCTGATTGAGACTCTTCATACTTCTGTTTCCACTCTGACAGGACCTGAAAAAGAATAGAAGAGGGAACATTTCAGAGAAAGGATTTAGCTTAAATCTGTGACAAAATGAAACATCATGTACTGATTTTGAACCTTGTCAAAGTTTCTTTGCTTCTTGTCCAAAGCAGCAGCAACAGCATTAGACCTCTCCACATCCACCATGAGATCTTCAATCTCATTTTGCAGCCTGTGTTTGGTCTTCTCCAGAGAGGAACATTTAGCATTCACAGCTTCAACAGCCTCCTCAGCCTCCTGCAGACGCTGAGCCAGCTTCTTTCTAGAAAATAGGTCAATTTATTCAGGGTTAAATGTATCATGATTTGGTTTAAATGTGTTGAACCCACGTGTAGGAATGCCACGGGGGACTCCAGGTTAAAATATGTACTTAAGTTCGTTTTAAACAAACAAAACAAGATGCTGACAAAAAAGCTAACTTACTTTAAGGAGAACATAGAGGGAGACAGATCACAACAGCCATGGAAGGACAATCCAGAGACAAATGACAAGACAAAAGGAAGCTGAATAAATAGAGACACTGATGAGGAAGGATGACCAACATCTGTGCTGATTGGAATTATACACAGTTGAGGCAAGAGCTGAACACAAGAAAGGTAACACTGAGGGGTGAATGAAACATGAGAAACAGAAAAGACAGAACAAAACCCCGAAACCCCACAGTACTCCCCACTCAAGGGATGGACCCTGGCATCCCAAGGAGGGAGCTACATCCAACTGGGTGGGAGGAGGGAAAAAACTGGACAGAGGGCACACAGAGGAACACAAGGACCAAGAAACGAAAAACTGACAGGTAGGAACCTAAGTAACATCAATACAGAAGTGAACACAGAACCCCAACCCCCAGAGTCAAGGTGGATGGCCAGGAGACCATCCAGAGCAGGACAGACACCCAGGTGGGTGGCCCGATGACTGTCCCAAATGAGACAGAAGATCAGGGGGGTGACCCGGAAACCATCCAGGATGAGGCAAGAGATTTAGAGGGCAGCCAGGAGACGATCCATCTTCAGCAAGAGTTCTGGTGGGCATCCAGGAGACCATCCATTTTGGGGCAGAATTGACATCCACCTGGACCCTCTTTGACTCAGGCAGAAGAGAGGTGAGGAGACCAAAGGGAAGGCCGTGGTAGCAGGTGGAGAGGCCACTGGAGATACTGCAGGCGAAGAGACCACTGGAGAGGCTGCAGGCGAAGAGACCACTGGAGAGGTTGCAGCTGCAGCTGAACTAGAGATGAAAGCCACAACAAGCACCACAGCAGGTGAACCAGCGATGAAAACCACACCAGGCGAACCAGTAATGAGAGCCCCAGCAGGTGAACCAGCAATGAGCCATAGCCAGCAGTGAGTCCATCCAGGAAACTGTGGCTAGTGATAGGTCCATCAGATCTTTGACTAGAGATGGGACTAGCAGATCAGTGACTGGAGATGAGACCAGGGGAGCTGCAGCTGACGTAGAGACCAGGGGGTGCAGTTGATGTAGAGATAAGGGAGGCTACAGCTGATAGAGTGGTGAAGGCTGCACAGAAGTCTGTGGGAGTCAGTCTCCCCACCATCACAGACATCTACACCTCCAGATGCAGAAAAAGAGCCACCTGCATCATGAAAGACCTCACTCACCCAGCACACTCACTCTTTGCACCACTCCCCTCGGGACGGAGGTTGAGGAGCATCAAATGTAGAACCACTAGACTGAGGAACAGCTTCTACCCTGAGGCTGTCAGACTCATGAATAAATAAATAATAAGAATAAACACTGCAAAATGTCACATCATGCTGATACTGATCTGTTTCTTGTTGCTGCGTTCATCTGTGACTATCTGCGTTCATCTGTGACCATCTGCTCATGTTCGTGCTGCTGTTTATAATGATGTTTTTCTACTACATTAGGGCTTAGTGTATTACTAGCTGATGTCTCTCTTAGTTAATCCTAGATGTTATTATTGTTTTTCTCTTGCATTTGTTGTTGGATGTAACTGGGACCCTGTGTACATAATCTCGTTTTCAACACATGTACTACATGCGGTGCAAATGACAATAAATTCTCTCTGACTCTGACTCTGACTCTGATATAGAGACCAGTGAATCTGCAGCAAGTGGTGAGACCGGTGAATCTGCAGCAGGCGGTGAGACTGGTGAGTCTGTAGCAGGTGGTGCAGAGCAGAGGTCGTCATCTCTGACACCCACGGAGAGGCGCGATTGAACTGGGCATTGTCTCCAATGCCCACGGATACACAGAAATGTGGGTCACCCCCCCACGCCCACAGATACACAGGAGTGTGAGTCGTTTTCCCCCAGACCCATGGAGACATAAGAGTTGTTAAGAAATCTGGTCTCTCTCGTAAATAAGTCCTTGAGGCTCAATGGGATTAACCTATCTAAATTAAGGTTGAATGAATGAAAAATGTGTTGAACCGACATGCATGAAGGCCTTGGGAGACTCCAGGTTAAAATAAGTACTTACGGTTATTTTAAATAAGCAAAACAAGATGCTGACGGGGCAGCTAACTTACTTTAAGGAGAACACAGAGGGAGACAGTTCTCAACAGCCATGGGAGGAAAATGCAGAGACAAATGACAAGACACAAGGAAGCTGAATAAATAGAGACATTGATGAGGAAGGATAACAAACACCTGTGGTGATTGGAATTAGACACAGGTGAGACAAAAGCTGAACACAAGGAAGGTAACACTGAGGGGTGAATGAAACATGAGGAAACAGAAAAGACGGGACATAACCCAAGAACCCCACAAGCTGTGTTTAAACTTCACTGACTTGCTAAGGTTAAACATGTTGGACTCACTTTGCTTCTTCTAGTTCCTCAGTCCTCTGGATGGCATCAGTTTCATACTTGGTTCTCCACTGAGCAACCTCAGCGTTGGCCTTGGACATGCCACGCTGCAGTTCAGCCTTGGCCTCCTGCTCCTCCTCATACTGCTCTCTGAGGAGATCACAGTCGTGACGAGCAGACTGCACAGCGTGGGCTAATGCATTCTTGGCCTGATAAGAAACCACATTATTTTACAAGCATGAACTTATAGTTCTTATTGATGTAACCTTACTTTTTGTTTGTTACCTTAATTTCCTCCTCTAGTTGTCTCTTAAGATCTTCAATTTGCTGGGTATAGGACTGTTTTCCTCTGGTGAGTTGACACACCATGGAATCCTTTTCCTCCAGCATTCTTGTAAGTTCACCTGATTTAATCAGGAAGTTATTAAGGTTTTATAATTTATTCATGGTATTTACTTTTGGAAGGACGTTTTTACCATTTTCAGTTTGAAGCTTAGCTTTCTGCATGGTGAAGTCATTGATGGTGCGTTGTCCCTCATCTGCTTTTGTTTTGTATTCGTTCATCTGGTCCTCCAAAGACCTACACATTTTCTCCAAATTGTTCTGGAAAACCAAACGTATTTTTTGAAATGTTGACCCACACTAAGATTTTAATAGTAATATGAGCTTTGCTCATAAAAGTCATTTACCTTGGCCTTGACAATCTGTTCCATATTGGAGACCACATCATCGAGCTCTAATTTGAACTCACTCTTCTCCTTCTCCAGTTTCTGCTTGACCCTCTGCAGGTTGTCGATCTGCTCTCCCAGGTCAGCAACAGTGTCAGCTTGTTTCTTCCTGAGTGTAGCGGTGGTAGCTTCATGCTGCAGAGTGGCCTCTTCGAGGTCTCTGCGTAGTTTCTGGAGCTCGGCGTCCCTCTTCTTGTTCATCTCGATCTGTGCGGTTGTGGCTCCTCCAGCCTCTTCCAGCCTCTCACTGATCTCCTCCAGCTCTCGGGCCAAGTCTGCCCTCTGCTTCTCCACCTTGGCTCGAGCAGCTCGCTCTGCTTCAAGCTCTTCCTCCAGTTCTTCAATGCGTGCCTATTACAGATTCATTGCAAAATTTCCTATAAACTTTGTTCTTCGTTAATATTTTAAAAGATTTTCTCTTGTGAAGTTTTACCTGCAGCTCCTTGAGTTTTTTCTGGAGTTGGGCACTCATAGTTTGTTCATCCTCTATTTTACCATTGAGCTGACTGATTTCAAAGTCTTTCCTGTGGATGATAATACATGGAAGTAAATGTAATAAATCCAAAATCAATAAAACGAAAATTGTGGTCAAATGATTGTTTTAACTCTTGACATTACTTTTTCAGCCTCTCTTCAAGTTGCTGTTTGTCATTTTCCAGGTCCATGACACTTTCTTGAGCCAGTTTTAGGTCTCCTTCAAGCTTTCGTTTTGCTCTCTCAAGGTCCATACGTATTTTCTTCTCTTGTTCTAATGAGCCTTCAAGCTGGTAAAATAAAAATCCAATTTCTAGTCAAAGTATTTAGCTTTTTTATGGACAAATTCACTTAAAAATGTATAGTTTTAAAGCATTTTACATCATCCACTTGTTGCTCCAGCTTTGCTTTGGCCTTGGTCAGAGTGTTGACTTTGTCTTCCTCACTCTGCAGGTCGTCCAGTGTTTGTTGATGAGCTTCCTGTAAGGCTTTCTTTTCCTTGGTCAGCTTGGCAATGATTTCATCCAAAGCAGCCATCTCTTCTGTCAGATTTTTTACCTGTTAAAAAGGCAGAAAAAAATAGCACCTCTGATCTTGGATGAGAAATTCAACTCGTGCTTTGAAAATAATCTTTGATTTTTTTTTTAACCAACCTTGTTCTCAGTGGCATGCTTTTCTTTCTCCACTTTTGCCAGAGTTAGCTCTAAGTCATCAATGTCCTTCTTTAATTCAGAGCACTCATCCTCCAACTTCCTCTTTTTACCAGTTAGCTCAGCATTCATTTCCTCCTCGTCTTCCAGCCGTTCTGTAAGCTCTTTGATTTTTGCCTCTATCTGAATCTTGCTCTTTATCAACCCCTCGCATCGTTCTTCGGCATCCGAAAGATTATCTTGCTCCTAGTATGAAAAGAAACAAATATGCTTTACTGTGCCATTTTATTTCATTTTGTTTAATAATGACAGTTTAAGTTAGAAATGGTAACATACGGTGTGGACTTGGAGTTGCAGATCATTCTTCTCTTGGAGAAGAGAGACCATTTTTTCCTCTAGTTCCTTCCTACGAGCCTCAGATTTCGCGTAGGCCTCCTTCAGTTTGGTAAACTCTTCTTTCATGTTGGCCATTTCCTTCTCAGTCTCTGCTGATTTCAGCAGTGGTTTGATTTTAAAGTACATCTTCATCCAGGGCCAATTCTTGACCCCCATGAAGGCACGGATGTTCCACTGGATAACTAGTAGTGCATCTCTGTGTACCATCAAAGTTGTATTTTGTGAAATTAGGCTAGATGAATATAATATCAATTATAGTACTGACAAAGTTCTTGAATTCCAGAATTTACCTGCGTTCAACAATCTTCTGAAATTCAACTCTCGCCAAAAGACCTCTTGAGCGAGCTTGGATGCCAGTGATGATTAGTGCTAATCGATCGTCTCTCATCTCTTCAAGTTGACCCAGAAGTCCAGCCTTGAAGAACACCTTTTTTATTGGTAAACACAAAATGATTTATTAATATATATTCATTGGCCAAATTACATTTTTATTGATTATAGAGACTCTCACCTTAGTGTGTCCTAGTTTGTACTGGGTATGGTCTATATCCAAGGAACCCAACAATTTTTCAGCAGCCTTTTTGTTGTCAATGAACTGACCCTCAGGGATGGCATTTGGATTCAGAATACGATATCTTTAACATAAGTACATCAAATGTGTTGTGGTGTTGTTGTTCTTGTTATATTTTATTATGTGATTGCTCATTAAGGACTAACCTCTGCTTGAAATCTCCATAGAGGATCCTGTTGGGGAATCCCTTCCTGCAGATCCTGATGCCTTCCAGCACACCGTTACAGCGCAGCTGGTGCATCACCAGAGGGTTCTCCATGGCCCCAGGAGTCTTGGTCTCGTTGGGGATGATGCAGCGCACAAAGTGAGGGTGGGTTGACCTCAAGTTGGTCATCAGCTTGTTCAGATTCTCCTGAATATACACCACAAATAACAAATTATATATCATGGATTATTATTATTATTATTCGTCCTAGTGTTGTTGTTGTTGCTGTTGTTGCTGTTGTTGTTGTTGTTGTTGTTGTTGTTATAGAGGGATACATTACATATTTTAGCTAGATATATTATTTATGTATTATTTAAAATGGTATAACATTCTTACCCTGTGCAGAGCAGATACAGTTTGGAAAGAAGAACCTTTCTTTTTGGTACCACCTTTCTTTCCACCAGAATCCTGACCTAAATAGGCATGACAAAAATGTGTCATTAGAAAGCTTTGTCAAGGATAGAATATCAGGCTTTAGACCCACAAAGCATGTCTAAATTACAGTGTTTCCCCTACCATTATACAAGCGGGGTGCGCCACCCCGTCAACAGAACTGAGCACCCCGCCTACCAGACCAAACTTGACCCCCCACCCACCCAGCACTGGCATAGCACTAAGCTAGCAGCACAAAATACAGGCTCTCTAGCTAAAAAGCTAAAGGGAGCGCTCACGTTGCCTCTCCCCTCGTGCTGAATGCCCCTTGCCCCTACAAGCTGCACTCAGACGTGTCCGTCCCCCGTCAACAAAAATCATGGATGAGATGAGCACCCCGCCATGGCAAGTTAACTAGGGGAAACACTGCATTATAATAGTGATGTTGTGGTAACAGTACTTGTTATGTTTTACATCTTATTTTTAAGAGCAAGCGTCCACATACCTGATTCAGCTCCTGCATAGCCAGCAAAGAGCAAAGACAAAAGCTTAACAGTGGACTTCTGAAAAAGTCCAACAACCGTCTCATTCAGAGGATCTTTGTTCTTCACCAGCCAGTTGTTGATATTATAATCAACAGTTCCAGCGTAGTGAACCAGGGAGAAATGGGCCTCTGCTTTTCCTTTAACAACTCTAGGCTTCTGGAAGTTGTTTGATTTTCCCAGGTGGTTGTCATAAAGCTTAGCTTTAAATGTGGTGTCAGAGGCTTTGGGAAACATGCACTCCTCTTCAAGGATGGACATGATACCCATGGGCTGAGGACAGTTTAAACAAGAAATAAAATTAATATTTTAGTGAATGAAGTAATAAAATTAAAGTATCAACAATAATATCTCTTTAACAGATTACCTTTTCAATCAGGTCAATACAGGCCTGCAGATCCATACCAAAGTCAATAAAAGTCCATTCAATTCCCTCTTTCTTGTACTCTTCCTGCTCCAGTACAAACATGTGGTGGTTGAAAAACTGTTGCAGTTTTTCATTGGTGAAGTTGATGCACATCTGCTCAAATGTGTTGAACTGTAATGGCATTAAGTATAGGCAGAGATTAACTCAGTCATAAACGATATTAGGTAATCATATTGTAAATGTTTTTACGTTTGACTTATCTTAACTCACATCAAAGATCTCAAATCCAGCAATGTCCAGCACACCAATGAAGTACTGGCGTGATTGCTTAGTGTCCAGGGACTGATTGATCCTCACCACCATCCACAGAAACATCTTTTCGTACACGGCCTTAGACAGTGCACCAACAGCATAGGACACCTTAACAAGGAAATAATTAGCAACATCATTAAAATTTAGCTTTATACACTATAATATACTAAAGTACTTTCACATCATTCTGCCTGGCATTACCTGGGCAACATTTTGTCCCTTGGTGACCCATTCATTTCCTACTTTCACTCTCGGGTGACAAAGACCTTTAATGAGGTCGGCAGAGTTCAGGCCCATTAGATAAGCAACTTTGTCAGCATCTAAGTAAAAAAAAAAATGTACACAAAGACAGAGAGGCACTTAATATAATGCAGGTAATGTATGTGCAAAACTTAAGAAATGCATTGTTGCTATTTACAAAAAATATATCAATAGAAAATAAATACAAAGTACACAATTAATGAAAAAGCATAAAGCAAAACAAGTTTTAGAATCTGAATTAGATTCTTGCTTATAGTATGCAATACATTCAACCTTTATTTATATAGATTAGTCTTATTGAGCCTCGAGGACTCATTTACAAGAGAGACCTATAGAGACCTGGAATGAGAGTTTCAACTTTACCAGACCCTATAAAATTACTCCTCAGGCTGTTTTAAAATCACCAATTTAGTCCTATTGTCAATTACTTTCTTGCTGTTGAAGTACAAATGTAAAAAGATGACACATTTCATTTATTTAAATTTGATTACAGGTAAATTGTTTCTTTTTAACAAATGCATATTGAAAGCCATATATTCAACAATCTATTTAAAAGTAATGAAAAACTTGAGCATGTAATATTTTCTCTGTAATTCCACTACTGCAATAACTAAAACACATTTTAACATTTTTTTCTGCTTAAACCGCACCCAATTGTTTACTGGATCCATTTTTTATGCTTGCAATTTAACTTTAATTCAATAAGAGTCTCAAACTTACCTGTTCATAGCACTATAATGGATTACATAAAGTAGTTCCTAATCCTAAGCATCTACTACAGTAATAACAGTGCACATCAATCATCTTCTCTTACCTTCAGTTCCATCAGCCTCTGCCTGCTCCTCTCGCTGCTTCTGCTTAAACTTCATGTTACCAAAGTGCATAATGGCACCAGTCATTTTGTAAATACTGTTCTTTTCTTCTTGAGTGAAGCCCAGTACATCAAAGGCTTCCTAAATGAAATCAGTCAATGCCCCTTTCATTTTGTTTAGCTTCAGAATATGGTTGACTGAACATATTTTGTTCGTTTTGATTTCTAGATGTACAGTAACTCACATCAGTGGCCATCAGCTCTTCAGAGTCATTGATGGAGGCTACTGTCGTCTCTCCTTGGGAGATGAAGGCGTAGTCGTAGGGGTTGTTGGTGATGAGCAGCATCTCTAGAGTTAGATAAAATATTAATTACACAAGGTCTGAGGTTTTTAATAAAAAGTTATTTCATTTTTTTTTACTAATTCACTTACCCAGTAGTTCAGGCTTTACTTGAGACAAGATCTGGTAGAAAATGTGGTAGTCCCTCTCAGCTTTGAGCTGGTAAGTCACACGTGATTTTTCCAGAAGGTCTGTTTTAGGTATAATACATATTATCTTAGTGTCTTTCTGTGCAAAATAATCTTTTCTTGGTTTATGATCATATTTGGTGTGACCACACAAATCAAACATATTTAAACAGGTTCTCCATAGCAACATTTGGCACAAGTGAGTCTAATCAATTTAGCAGTTTCATGTAAGGCCTCACATTTTATAATCAGTATCCTTACGCATATTTTGTTTAGGTCTTATGTGGCTTTCTGGGTCATACTGGTTTTCTACCTCATTTTGATGTTGTTTTAAGTTTAAATGCTGTTTTCTTTCATATGTGCAAGCTAGTCACACATAGGCCTGTCACAATAACAAATTTTTCTGGGCGATTAATTGTCTCAGAAATTATTGCGATAAACAATAATATTGTTTGAAATTTAACAATAATGAGTAATTATTGTCAAATTAAGAAGAAATGTTGGTTAATTTTTGTGTTTAGTACTTTTTTGGACCACCGGATGGCAACATAAGACTGTTTGAACCAAAGGATGGTTAGTGAGGGAGCAAGCAGCATGTCTCTTTAAAGGACATGACCCACCATGTTTTCAAATTGCATAGCCGTTAATATTTAGTAGTTACAGGAGCGTTTATTTATATTGTAGAGAAATAACGCTAAATGTGTTATTTCATGTTTTTTAGCAGTTTTTAGCAGCAGCTCCGGGAAAATCCGCCCCTCTCCATATATGGGCATTGACGTCACTGAAGTTTCCGCCTTGAATGCATGCGGAGTTATAACAAGCATGCATCAACGTAGCTTCATTATTGCAGCGGGCGTGTTATATCTTATTAAAAAGTTCTAAAAAATAAATAAACACATGGAGCGCTGGTCCTGAACCCACAACTGCACCAGGAAATATTTAGAGATTGCGCATCCACGTAGGACACTATTTAATTTGCTCGCTCGCGACAAATTCATTAATTTCCTCATGAAGCTGCCGGCTTGGCTTTTTATTCTCTCCCCGTGACTTGTCAATCAATTCAGTGACAGGTCGGGAGTACAGAATTAAAAGGCAGCAGAGCTCTGAGCATGCGCGCTCAGAGCTCGGCTGACCCCGCAAGGCTGGGATACGGAGCCTGAGCCCTGAGTCGGCACCACGATGGAACTTCAAAGGTGACCAGCGGAACGCGGAGCCGGGGAGTAGACGCGCGGCTGGCTCCTCTGAGGCTCATGGGCAGAGGAGCGAGTGAGAGCAGCAACAGCTTTAACCGCAGCGGTACCTCATTAAAAAGTTCTAAAAAATAAATAAAAACAGAGCGCAGCTCCAAAAGAGGCGTGGAGCAGAGCTGAATTGGACCACGACGTATTTATTGTGGGACAGACGTCAGACGTGTACAAGTTGTCATGTCATTTTTAATATTTCCTCAGTAATATGATATCTCCCTCCAGCGCGTCTGTCCCACAATAAATACAGAGGACAGCTGATGTCTCCCTGCAGCGCGCGCTGGAGGTGTGTGTGCGGCACACACACCTCCTCCGCTCAGAGAGAGGGAAAAAAAAAAAGAAACATTTTTAATATTCCCTTGTTAATAAATCTGCCTGTTGATTAATCCTGCGGTCGCTCACTGATGTCTATCATATTCTGAGCGCGGATCCGTGGCTATCACTCTCATAAACCTCCATCGCGAACTCACTCCTGCCTTCTGAGAGGAGCCTGTATTGATGTCACTCCGGACTTCGGCAATCTTTGGACGGGTTTCCGGAGTTTTCCGGGACTACGTTTTTTAAATATTTTTATTTTTATACTCACCTGGCCCAAATGCAAAAATGAAAATAGACATCATATTCTACTACAGTAATTATCCAATATGGTGAATTGTTACTGTCACGGTGGGTGTTGTCCTTTAAGAAAAATGTGAGGCCTCTTGATGTGACATGGGCTGTCTCTCCTTCCTTTTTTCAGTTTTCAAAATGGCAGACGCTCTGTGTGGTTCGAGCTCTTTAGCACTGCATTTGTCACACAAAGCTTTTAATAATAAAAAAAATCAGTAAACAAGTTCTCAGCTTCTTTTTGCGGAGAAAAACATTTTTTTTACATGAAGGCTTGGGTTTCAACTGTGAATTTTGGAGTTTCGACAAGACTGAGGTTTTTCCCAAGGTCGGCCTGTTAGCTTAGCTCATAGCTTAGCTTCTCAGCTTAGCTGCTTTTAGCGATCCAAAAGTGCTATTTTGGACTGTTAAAACAGATTTTAAAGAGAAAAGAGAAAGGGAACGCTCAGTGAAGAGCACCGGAGTTGAGACTTTTGTCATCCAGTGTCTTCAGTAGAAAGAGAGAGATCAAGAAACGATAAAGCCGATAAATGAAAATGAGGTAGATCATTTTCATTTATCAGGCGATTAATTAATTTATTGTTTATTGCGACAGGCCTAGTCACACACAATGAACAGGAATGCTGACTGGTGGTGAATCTTGCTTCTTAAATTGTGGAGAGAGCTCTCTACCAAACAGCACAAAATGGTAGTTACTCAGATGTTGCATTTAGTTTTACTTACAAGTCTCGATGTCAGCAGAGGCCAGCTTTCCTCTGTTGTCAAAGTGAATTCGGATGAATTTACCCTAAAAAAATAGATGAGTTAACATTTGTTTTCATTAAGGGGACATTTTTCATTGTTGATAATAAAGAAACTTTTACTGCAGGTCCCCAGTTACTCACAAATCTGGACGAGTTGTCATTCCTGATGGTCTTGGCATTACCAAATGCCTCCAGAGCAGGGTTAGCCTGAATGATTTGATCCTCCAGGGTGCCCTGATGGTAAACAAAGACACAACATGCTTACAAGTTTAAAGAAGCATAATAAAGAATAAAGTAATTTTGCCTTTACAATACGACACAATATATTTGTTCTGTGATTGTAAGAAACAAAGGCTCAACAAACCTTCTTCTCAGCAGCAGCATCTTTCTTCCCTCCACTGGGGACAGCAGCAATGCTGGCAAAGTACTGAATGACACGTTTGGTGTTGACAGTCTTTCCAGCTCCAGATTCTCCACTGCGTAGAAGATACACAGAAGGTTTTAGGCTACGATCAACGATTTATGACTTCTGAAAATATATTTGCTAACAGTAACTTACGTGATAAGAATTGACTGGTTTTCCCTGTCTGTCATCAAGAATATATAATTAACAAAAGACAAATTACAGCAGCATCAAAAATAATTTGAAGATGAAGATCTAAAGTGATTTATGTACCTGCCAGCATGTACTGGTAGGCGTTATCAGAGATGGAGAAGATGTGAGGAGGAGCTTCACTCCTCTTCTTTCCTCTGTAGGCAACAACCACCTCTTTGTTGTAGACTGGCAGCGCCTTGTAGGGGTTGATAGTCACACAGAACAGCCCGGAGTAGGTCTGCCATGTCAAGAGAGGATCATGATTTCAGAAGCGAAGGTAGTTTAGCAATAATGAAAAGTAAACTTGCTCTTTAACTCACATAGATCATCCATGCTGCGTAGCGCTCTTTGAGGTTAAACAGCACAGCTGGCTCATGGAGGAAGGTGAACATGGCCATGTCTTCAATTTTATCAAACTTAGGTGGGTTCTGAGGGTGTACATCACACTCCTTCACAGTGACAGTCTGGAAAAAGAAGTGATACATCTCACATAGAATGTCAAGAGTTTTCAAATTCAGCATGACGGAACTGATAAGTGATGATATACCTTTCCAAACTCAGTCTCAGCAGTGACTTTGTCGCCATCTCGACTGGTTACAGATGCTTTCACGTACTCAACTTCAGGGTCAGGTACAAAACATTCTTTCTTCATGTCAAATAGGCGAGTCTGGGCTTCCAGGCGCTCCTTGTCTGATTTTCTTAGAAAAGGAGCAGCAGCTCCAAACTCTGCCATGACAGCATCTCCCATGATTCAACCTTTGGAAAAGAAAACATTATCAGCTATGATTTTTTTTGTCCACATGCAAAACACAAATGAAAATGGACACATCTTTTAAACCTATATAATAAGCAAATAAGTATCTTGTTTTAAAATCAAAATTCAAAATATTTGAGTTTATTTATAACATAATGTCTGTGTAGACTGCAAACAAAACAACATTAACTTTATCTGTTAATTTAGTTATTGTAAATTTAGCATAAATCATTGTGACTCTAAAGTTTAATTTACTGTCATGCATGTGTCAATAGAAACACAAAAATGTGGTTATTGTTTTAAAATTGAGTTGCGTTGTCATCTAAAAGTGTTGGTGTGTTTTTACCTGAGTTGATTTCAATCCTAATCTGAATCTGTGCTGTTTAGATTAAAACATAAAAGCACAGCACAAGACAGATTGTATTACTATTTGTTTAAGAAACACTAAGTAAAAAGCAATACAAAACAATTAGAGTGACCATTACAGTAATTTTAACATTATCAGAAATCTACTAACGGTCAGTCACAATAATTATTTTTAGAACCTGCGTTCTCACCCGTTTCTTACCTTTTACACCCAACCTTGTGAAGTGAAGTGATGGATCCAGTGGCTAACACCAGACTTCCTCCTTTAATAAAGACTGTAAGTCGCCCAAATATGGGTATGAATATCAGAGAAATGGCATCCAGTTTGTTCGTCACAAAATGCATTCTCCAAATTGGGCCAAGCCCAGTGCTTCTATTTCTTGCTCTCACCTTGAACAAAAGACCATTACACCAGTGTGAACATGACAAAGAAAGTGGTTGGCTGTAGGTGTGTGTGTGAGTGTGTACTTGCGTAACTATCCAACAGGGAACATGCGCGTCGTTACACATTCACCAACAGGGGACCCTCCGACCAAGAGGGGACATTTTTTAGGTCCCCTCTTGGTCATGCTCTAAATCAAGTTAAAAACATGTTAAAAACCATCTGGAAAATTTTTACAACTTTTGCCAAGAGGGGACCTAAGTGTGTGTGAGTGTAAAGAGTTAATGCTCTACAGCGCCACAGCAGGTTGGAGCATGAATTTCAATGGCCTGTTTACACACGTCGCTTTGTAACACACTGCACTTAACATTACAAAGGAGCCTAAAGAAGCCTTTCAGGCTGTAGAGTGGCTGAAAAAAAGGCTAATTTCAGAACAAACCAGGATCTAGAAACACACTTTAGTATTTTTTGCAGCAAAATAAAAAAGTTTTATTTAAAGAGGAATAAAAAAAAGCAATTAGAAAAAAAGTAATGTAAAAAGGTCAGAAGTAAATTGTTTTCTTCTTTTGTATTTTCCTTAATTCATTTTCTTCAGTTCCCAAACATTCATTAGCCACTTTTAAAACTTATTTCAACTAAATTTAAAATTAACATTTGTACTCGGTCTTCATTTAAAGGAGTGCATTTTGTGTTACTACTGTATTTGTATTACAGAATACTATTTTCTCTGAGGCCACCCAATATAACTTGTAAATCGTTCCGCATGAGACGTATCAACAAACTTTTTAATTGTATGAATTTTTAACACTTGTTGCTTCAATCTATATTTATAAGAATGGATTTCATTTATTGATTTGCATTACAGAAAGGAAGTCCCCACTTGGTTTGTATAAAATGACACAAGTCCCCTCTTGGATAGGATGGAGCAACATACACACTCCAGATAAAGAAAATGACCTGTTATCAAATATCTTTACTTCTGAACTTCTTAATGAAGTAGGGACAAACAGACAGACTTCCTCTTTCTGGATTAATGTAGCATACTCATTGATATATTAATAATAGCTCTAATATATTTTTTGTAGAATAGTTAATCTTACAGCTTCAGATAATTCATGAATCAAATTATTATGTGTAGAATCAGGATCACATGCATTGAAAACACTGGCCCAAGCTTTGGTTATAATGCTTACAAAAAGCTGTAACAGAGTCATTTTATTCAGCACCTTACTAGTTATCTCAAAATGTAGAGGTGCAGATTTATGTACACAATTCAGAAATATCACAGTAGGAAAATGGTATGATTCCTAGTCCATTCCCAGTCTCCAGCTTAGTATTTTGGATATTCGTAATGATATTGTCAATGATAGATCTGGAGGAGTGTGTTACTCTAGTGTAAGTATGGTCAGATAAAAGGAAGTGGAGTGAAGAATGCTATAAAATTAATTTGTAATTGCATTGTCCTTGAAGACATCAATGTTAAAATAACCAATAAGGATACAATTAATATTTTTCAAATTAAAAGAATATAGGATTATATTCAATTGGCTCAAGAAGATAGTAGGATTTGAATCTGGTGGAAAATAAATGTCTCAAATGACAAGATTCTTGTTCATTTAGACAGACAGACAGACAGACAGACAGACAGACAGACAGACAGACAGACAGACAGACAGGCAGGCAGGCAGGCAGGCAGGCAGGCAGGCAGACCGAAATAAATAACTAAATAAATGTGTGTATATTTTTTAGTTCCAGCCTATGTCAAAGGCATTACAGGAAAATTAAAGGTCCCCACTTGGTCTGTATAGAACGACAGAGGTCCACTGTTGGCTGGTGAAGAACAACATAGGTCCCCACTAAGATAGGATGGAGCAACATACACACTCCAGGATGGTTGGATAAAATAAAATTATTACTTATAGACAAAAAAATATGTAAGCTGAATCAAAACAACTTCAGATGAACTGTTTCAGTTTATATAAAATACAGATCCCAATATTTGTCAGACATGTTTCCTCAGCATGGAAAGGTTGAATATTAGGTTCAGGTTCAGGTTCAGGTTACTTTATTTATACCCAAGGGTAAATGTGGTTTGCAGTGGTACAAAGCATACATCCATCCATGCGCACACACAAATAATATGAATATATGAACTAACATTCCAATAGTGAAGGGATCTGCAGTACAAAGTGGTCAGAATAAAGAGTAAAAAAGTTATTTACAGAGCACATTTTTAAAAACAAATTTTCAACAGCCTATGTCAAACCTATTGTAATATAAAACGTCCCCACTTGGTTTGTATAAAACGACCTAAGTGCCCTCTTGGATAGTATGGAGTGACATACACACTCCAGATAAAGAAGAACATGACCTTTTTATCAAATATCTTTACTTCTGAACTTCCTAATGAAGTAGGGATGGACAGACCGACATGGACTGACAGACAGATAGGATAATTATACGCACATAAAAATGTGAGCATGCATCAGAGTATATTTTTTTGTTTCAGCCCATGTCAGACCTATTACAGAAAATAAAAGTCCCCACTTGGTCTGTACAGAAATACAGGTAGTCCCCGACTTACAAGCGAGTTCCGTCCCTAAGGGGCACTCGTATGTCAAAAAATTGTAAGTAGGATCACCATAAAAAAGAAAAAATATATATTTTTTATTTTTTTAGAAATGAATACATGTACAATACTGTACAGTCACCAAGCACTTAGCCTATCCTAACAGTTTTTAAAGATGAAGGAGTGAGTTTAATTGTCTCTCTTTCACATAAAGGGAGCTAGCTCCCTTTATGGGAATATGGAGGAGGGAGACAATTCCACTCACTCCTTCATCTTTAAAAACTATGTTAGGATAGGCTAAGTGCTTGGTGACTGTACAATACTGTATATTTATCTATTTATTAAAAATATACTGTATAGTATATATATTAATTTATTTATTTATAAATGGATAAATGTACAGTACAGTACTGTACAGTCACCAAGCACTTAGCCTATCCTAACACAGTTAAGGAGTCAGTTGAATTGTCTCCCTCCTCCCCAACAGGTTCCATTCACATAAAGGGAGCTAGCTCCCTTTATGTGAAAGGGAGACAACTCAACTCACTACTTCATCTTTAAAAACTGTGTTAGGATAAGCTAAGTGCTTGGTGACTGTACAGTACTGTACATGTATTCATTTCTAAAAATATATATATATATATTTTATTTTATGAGATACATATTCGTAAGTCCGGGACCTCGTAAGTAAGAGCGCTCGTAAGTCGGGGACTACTTGTACAGGGGTCTACTGTTGGCTGGTGAAGAACCACACAGGTCCCCTATTAGTGAAACGATAGCTCCGCCCCAAGACAAGATTTAAAAAATGCAACAAAGTGGGTGTGCCAAGAGGCACTGCCTAAAGGAGGGGAGGCGGTGGGGCTAGGACGAGAGACCGTGACATGCAGCTAGCATTAGCATAATGTATGTAACATGGAGAGTTACGTTAGTGAGGTGGAGGACTTGGAGCACAGTGGCCCTGAGCCTGGGCTAATAAATATGCTGTTCTGCTAACCTGAAAATGATATCGATCAGTGGTGCTTGTGCATTTATGTTACAGACTGTCAGTGAACGCACCGCGAGAGAGTGTATGGCAAGCGCGAGGGTAATTGACAGAAAGGAAAAATGCAAAGAACGGAGCAATGAAGGGTTGTGCTGTATGAGAAAGTGTATATTGTGATTTAAGCGATAAAACAATGTCAGCTCCAAAACAGTATGTTTATTAAGCGTGCAATGAAACATCACACTCACAATGCTAATGCTACGTTGCTATCGCTAATCCAACTCCCAATCTCTGCAGGGAAGTGGCTTTGCTTGAACCCCTTTTTTATACTAACCCAGCAGAAGATGTGACAACAGAGTGAGAAGACACGTCACAGTGAGAGTCATTGACCAATAAGAAAATTAGGCTGCAATAGCACAGTTCAACCCATAGGATTAGTGTAAACACGTTTTTAGACCAAATATTGCCGATTTGAACAAATCCGCACAAAACATGAAAATTAACACAGACATAGAGCTATACAACATTTTACACACATTCATGGGAGTTTATCAGATAAAAAAGTTAATTTTGGGGTAATCCATCCATCGATCCATTTTCTTCCGCTTATCCGGGGTCGGGTCGCGGGGGTAGCAGCCTAAGTAGGGAGGCCCAGACTTCCCTCTCTCCAGCCACTTGGAGCAGCTCCTCTGGGGGAATCCCAAGGCGTTCCCAGGCCAGCCGAGAAACATAGTCCCTCCAGCGTGTCCTGGGTCTTCCTCTGGGTCTCCTCCCGGTGGGACATGCCCGGAACACCTCACCAGGGAGGCGTCCAGGAGGCATCCTAACCAGATGCCCGAGCCACCTCAACTGGCTCCTCTCGATGTGGAGAAGCAGCGGCTCTACTCCGAGTCCCTCCCGGATGACTGAGCTTCTCACCCTATCTCAAAGGGAGAGTCCAGACACCCTGCGGAGAAAACTCATTTCAGCCGCTTGTATCCCAGATCTCGTTCTTTCGGTCACAACCCAAAGCTCATGACCATAGATGAAGGTGGGAACGTAGATCGATCGGTAAATTGAAAGCTTTGCCTTTTGACTCAGCTCTCTCTTCACCATGACAGACCGGTACAACGCCCGCTTCACTGCGGATGCTGCACCTATCCGCTTATCGATCTCACGCTCCAGTTTTCCCTCATTCGTGAACAAGACCACGAGATACTTAAACTCCTCCACTTGGGGCAGGACCTCCTCCCCGACCCGGAGAGGGCATGCCAAGTCAAAGTCAACTTTATTGTCAGAACTGCAATATGTACAGGACATACACAGGACCGAAATTGCGTTTCTCTCAGTCCCTCGGTGCAACAGTAACCATCTAAACACTAAACACTAAAACATTTAATAAACATAAGCATAAAATAGTAAAAGTCTGACACTGTCCTGAGTTTTTTCATAATAGTATAAAAGTATGAAAATTTACACCAACACTGAAACACCAAACACCCCTAAAACACCAACACCCAGTGAACATAAGCATAAAATGAAATAATAAAAGTGTAATACTGTCCTGAGTTTTTGCATAGTAGTATAAAAAGTATAAAAAGTATATCTATAAAATAAACTGAAGGTTCTAGCATTGACATTTGCAAAGAGTGGCATAGCATATAAGTTAATGTACACAGTATATGTATGAGGTATTTGATGATGGTATGCAGTGAGGCACATAAGGCACATTTGGCATCCTTAGATAAGGCTAGTCAGAGAATACTGTATATGTATCAGCAGTAGTGTAGATAAAAGTAGTGTAAATGTGTCTCTCCTATGTCACGACTGTGGTCTTAGCTGATGTCACCCGGTCATTTATTACGGAAAGCGCCGCATTGAGACTGGAAATTGATCCGTTGAGCTCCATAAACCTTATGTCGACCGTGCTGCTAAGCTTGCTTATGGCTGCTAGGACGTCCTCGTTGGTGGTTGAAGGACCCGAAGAGCATGTGGGGCTCGTGTTAGCATTAGCCACATCAAGGCCTGCTAGCTTGGTCCGGTTGTCTAGGGTCTCATCCCTCGAGCCTTTGTCTTTCTTATTACCTTAGGGCTTCGTCATCTTGTTTATAATATGATGACACACTATAAATATGCTAAGCAAAAGTTTAAATTTTATTTAAGGTGAAATAATGGTGAAGTTGAGTGGAGCTTCCTCAAAACATGTCTACTCCATATTGGGACCTAGCCACGCCCCCATACGTAAGTATTTTATGTTTCAGTTAGCACAGTTTATTTTGAAGGCCTGGCACTTTAGAAGCTTTTTGTTTAAAGAAGATGTATGTCTGTCCACTTGTTTGTATAGGTTTTTCTTGTCTTGTAAGCCTTTGTGGGCTGAAAACCTGTAAAAGGGTAAATGCCATTTATCTGTCTGCCTACAAAGATCAGACACTGTACTTTATCTCACCCAAGTACTGTAGGTCATAATAACTTTTTCTAATATGTATGCTAAGACTTAGCTCTCTTTGTCGGTCTTTCTGGCTGTAAAGCCCGTTTTGCTTTTTATCTTATTTGTAATATTGTAAGTGATGCTTTAGTGTGATTATTCAGTAATTTTGCCATGTGCTCAGAAAAATGCCATCTAATAACAAATGTTTACATTACGTTAAGATGAAGCTCTTGACATA
>JBBPBX010011843.1:0-55151 GCA_038048925.1 Garcialebias charrua
GGTGAGATCCCAAAGTAGACGTGTCAGAGCAGGGTCCATGAATAAATCAGAATGCAGGCTGTTACGAATTCAAAAGGTTGAAGGAAAGTCTCTGAAACGAATGTGCAAGTTAATTGGCAGGTTTATTGTACATATAAGGATTAACCTTGCAGCTGCAAACAGACCTCACTCCAACACCAGTCCACACACACATCTTCAAAGGCAGGGCCACGGTTATAAACCTCCGGATGTCGTCACCGCCTCCTGGAACCTGGAACCGCCTGGGACTGCTTCGGGACCGCCCTGGGACCACCTACACTACCACGTGACCCTCCTTTCTGCCAATAAACTATCAGCTTCAATGTAAACATCAAATGTTGGGTCTGTTGAATTTTGCAGGCGTGTAACTCTTCCCTATTGAAAACAAAGCCCGAGAGAAAAACGTTCTGCCTTGTGTCACATTTCACATTATAAGGCAGAATTAAGTGAATACAAATAATGGAACATAATGGGTGTAATGTAATACTGATAGAAATATATTTCAATTCCCCTTTTGACAAGACAAACATCATGTCAACAAAATCCTATATGTTCTATGTGAGAATGCAATTAAAACTGGATACACATTGGAAATCTCTAACATTCCCACCCACAACAATATTACATCTAAGTTACCCACCCAGAACATAAAAACCCTCATATAAAATAAGCATCAATACTAAATGGTAATAATAAGATCAGAACAAACAAACAAAAAATAGTAAAACAAACAAAAACAAAGAACAAGAACAAACAGACAAAAAATAGATGCAAGAACGAACAAATAAAAATAAAAACAAGAAAGAACCGAGCGGACTGTCCCTCCTATCAACAAACACGCCTCTACAGGGTATATGCAGGAATAATGAAGTTAAATTCAATACCTTTAAAAAGGCGTTCAATAAAAAACAACTGGACTTTAATTAGACTTTATAAATTCAATACTTTCTCAAAAACCCTTAAATTTCCCAAAATTTGATTTATCAACTCTTAACAACTTCAAAACATTGCATATACTCTGCTCCAGTGTGTGCATTTCTGGTATGTGTTAACCTTAGCAAAGAATATGAACTGAGGTTAGGCCTCTTCATCTTCTTCATCATAGACACCTGTGAGGGGAAAAGCCCTACACTACTCTGTTAACTAATCCGATATCTGAGAAAAGCTCAACTGCTCTTATTCAGAGATGTCTGTGATAAGGGCTAAGACCACATTCAAAAACTAACACTTAATCTATGATTAATCTGATCCGAACAGAAAACACAAAAATCCTTCCATAACCTGTCAAACTCAATTATCTTATTCACATCCATTTCCTATATATATATATTCTCTCAGTACCAGAATGTTCTACCACAAACATTTCCTATCAGTAAAATTCACCGCTAGGCTACTCTGATACTTCTTAACAAGGTGCAGCTAAAATCCTCTAAAACATTTCTAATTATCGTTCAAATCTAAGAATCAAAATTGATAAAACTAAATTATATCTATAGAAAAGTAGTGAAACCCTGTACACCTTTCTCAAAAATCTATCAATACACAAAAATCGATCAATACACAAAAATCTATCAACACAACTATTGTACTGCACATTCACCAGGCACATATATATATATATATATATATATAGTCACATTAATCTGTCTGAAACATTCACATTCTGTCTGACTCATTCATCTCAACAACCTTCAATCCTTCCTGGACCTCCTGGATCAAACTCACAGTCATTCTTCGCAGGTGTAAGAATAACCATATGTAATTTCAACATACGGTGTAAACAACAATTGAGAGGTTTCAACAAATAGTGAGAAAACCTTGGCATAGATTAGTGATTAGTTGGTTAGTTTGTTAGTTAATCTGATTAGTTCTGCTCTGTTGCATGTTCCACCTGTTAACCTGTAGGATAAAAAATATGGTGCAGGGAAATAGATCTTCCCTTCATTGTTTACACTGCAACATTAAGCATTCATTCAACATTAATTAATCTGCTGAAAAGGGGAGGAATGTAAACCCAGTTATGGTAAGGTTTCTCTGCTTGTCCATCACAGCTGTGGAATCATGTGATTGTAAAGTGCATTTCCCCTTTTCAAATATAAATTATTCACAATTTTATTTTGCGTGTTCCTTCACGATCGTCAGAAGTCCAGATTTGACCTGTAAATGAAAAAATAAGAAAAAGTCAGCACTAAATCTATATAAATTACCCCAAACGTTCAGATCAAGAGGTAGGTTTAACAGAATCTGGTTGATCAACTATTATCCAACAACCTGTTTTTAGGCACTTATTAAAATGATCTTTTATAACTTTATAAAATGTATAATTGTTTCCAGCTCTCATCACTGTATGAAGAGTTAAAACGTTGATCTAATTAGTTATTTGAAATGGTGTGTTTAACTATATGTTCCTTATTTCTCATCCCCTTTTGAAACAGGAGGCAATCAAAAAACATCCTGTTACAAAGAAAATAATGGAATGCTCATAACACGAACGTCATATGTACTGCAGGTGGAAATACTACCAGAAAGAAAAAATAAAAACTCAAAACATCCGAACCCAACTATTTAGCATCAGACTTACTACTTCTACCATAAGACACATCACCCCA
Organism: Garcialebias charrua; assembly: GCA_038048925.1. Taxonomy (NCBI): domain Eukaryota; kingdom Metazoa; phylum Chordata; class Actinopteri; order Cyprinodontiformes; family Rivulidae; genus Garcialebias; species Garcialebias charrua. The sequence goes on from JBBPBX010011843.1 coordinate 2,628, forward strand.
TCTGACACATTTTTCACCACCACTACATCCTATGCTAACTCCTCCTTCAACACAACCTCTACTCCATCTCTCCCGCTATCCACACCATGGTAAGAGAGTTTAAACCCTGCTCCAATACTGTGAGCCTTGCTACCCTTCCACTCGGCCTTTAGGACAAAGAAAACATTTACCTTCCTTCTCTGCATCATGTCAGCCAACTCTCTACCAATGCCTGTCACAACCACAAACAGTCATAATACTGTATGCATGACAGTAAAAGAAGCATCCACAAACACCTGAAGCTTTCAGTCCAGTCTTGGAAAGATGTGTGCTCAACTGCAAGGCCTGTACAAAAAGGTGAGAGAGAAAAAAAACATGCACATACCCAAAAATAAATGCAACAGGTGCCTATACCGAACATGATGGAGAAAATAGAACCAAACTGTACTGCTCTAGCGCGAGTACATGAAGGATAAAACAAAAATGTGTATTGTAATCCAACAATCCATGAGAAGTGTGGTTGTACAGGTCACGTGTCAGTAAGATCAGTTCTGTGTGTCATAATGGAAAGCGTGTACATGTGTGTGTGTGAGATTTTACCATAGCAAAGATATTACCGATCATTAAACTGAAGTTATTGAATCACCACCTGAAGATCACATGGTCAACTGACATGTCAGCCAGGCTGCAAAGTTTGGTAGTGACATTTCCCAGCTTGACTATAACTTGTCATGAGTTCTCCAGCCCCCATCCTGGAGATGTCAAGAGTTCAGCAGTGGGTGCAGACCATAGTTCATAGACTTGAGTTGAAGTTGGCGCAGATGTGCAAAACTCCACGTGGACAACGTGTAACAGTTCAGGAATGAGCCATGTCAGCCTGCAGCTATTAGCTGAACATGATGCATTTCGGCAGTCCAGTGCATTTCAGTGCAGGCGCTGTCAGCTTGCAGCTCAGCTGAACACAACTTATTTTGGCAGTTCAGTTTATTCCAGTGCAGGCGGTGGTTAGCAAACCTAGCTTCAATGACAGCACAACATGTGATCTATCCAAGGAAGGTGTAAAGGATTATGAGGAGGTCAATATTAATACTGACCTCTTTACCTTAATTAATTTACTCATTCAGATTAAATAGTAATTTCACGGATTCTTTCTTTTTCAGTTTACCCAATATTTCTGTGATCTTTCTGATGGATAAATAAATAAAGCCATTAAGTGACAGAGAACGTTGACTTTAGCTTGGTATGCCAGGAGACACTACCATTTATTTATAATAAATCAACTAAAATCAACATCATTACACTTGATTGACATGATTTCACTTTCTTTCAATTTAACACGTCAGCACATTTAAATTGCAACACAACAGACATAAATACAGGATGTTAACATATTTAGTCTGAGGCTCTACTACTTAAATAGTTTCCAGCTTAGAATTGAGGGAAAGGAGATAGGAGGAAAGATGGAGAGATGGTTTAAAGGAAATTGTCTTGAGCATGTTACCAGAAGTGACACTTCCCATCCGACTTCTGCTAAAATCCAGGTACGTTTGTAAACAGCTCTTTACCTTCGACGACGAGTCTGATAAAGAGATGACACCAGCCTTTCAGATGCACAGAGTCCTTCAGGCCCAGCACGTCCGAGCTGGTTCTCGTTTACGTTTTCAACGTCTCCTGGTTTCGCGTTGGTCATCAGAAAATGCGTCAGCTCCTGGCCTCTGACTTCAAGATAACTATTCCAGGAAGGAATAAACAAAGTTTTGAGCTTACGCTCATTCTAAGTGGACTATAACAGCATGTTATTAGTCCTTAACTGGATGACGTGTCCTTAGCGTGTGACTAAACGTCCATCCAGCTCTTTGGGAAAAGTTCACATCTCTTGACATTCCCAACAGACTCTAAACATTCTAGCTTAGCTTAGAACTTTAAGAAAGGATCCTGAGATGAGAGAGACTTGTCTCTTTTTCATTTGTCCGTGGACCAGCGAGGAGTTCACTTGTTGTTATCAAGATTCAAGGTGAAATTCAAAGCAGAGTGAAAATGTTTTGGAAAGACAGAGAGTGCTGGAGCCCTTCTCATGAAAACAACGGATTAACTGTCTTCTGACTTTCTAAACAAAACGGCCGGGTCTCTCTGACCCGAGTCTTCAACTTTCACCCAGCAGTGGACCCAGTGATGTGCAGAAGTGACACAGTTTAACTCTTACAGAATAACACAGCTTAAAAGCACACATCATGAAAATGACAAAAGTTATTCTTTTGATTACATTAGAATAAAATCAAAGATAGAAATAGTCTCTTTTGGTGACTATGTTCTCAGATTACAACTAATGGAATAATTTGTAGTAAATGTCTTGCTTTACTGAGAGGTCAGTAAAGGTCATCTCTGGAACAGTTCAAAAATACACAGGTGTATCAAAGTGGACACGGTCATGCCCACTACATCTCCCCCCTTTTGGAAGCCATCGCCAGTCCTTGGGGATGGGGTCCAACACGAAAGGAACATTGAACTGTCTCTGATCTTGAAGTAATCCAGCAAGTGGAGAAGAAAAATCAAAATTATAATCCCATTAAGTTTTTTGGAACTTCCATACTGTTCGGAGGTAATCCCATTGCGGTAAGCTTTTAATCCCTTGGAAAACTAAGTCTGTTAACTCTTGGAAAACAAAGTCTGTGATCCCTTGGAAAACAAAGTCTTATAATCCACAGCGGTAATTCCACAGCAGTAATTCCACAACGGTTAGTTTTGTTGATTGATCAGCAACAATTGTTTTCATAATCAGCATGTAGAGGGGATCCCTCGATTGACGCAGAGGAGGCGACCCTTGGATGAAGGTTGAAGACCAAGCGTTGGAGCTGCAGGTCCCCACATCGAAGGTTGTTGGCTGGTTGGTTTCCAGTCAGTGCCACTCTGGTTCTATGTGTCATGCAATTATGTGGTTTTTAGGTGGGCTTATGATTGGGATTTTACATTAGCCTTACCTATATGCACCTGGTATGTAAGCTATCATGGTTTAGATCAGCTACAATTACCAATTAAGGGGTGGATCAATTCTGTAAAATTAGATATAGGGATCTATACCTATAAAATTTTGGAGGGCTTCTGTAACGAAGGCCTCTAATTCCAAACTATTCCTCCATTCATTACTTAGTTTAGGTTAAACTAAAATAAAAAATGAAATATAGTTTGATCTAAATGTCTGTTGTCTTTTAGACGAACGACGTAGGATTTGGTATTCCTAATAAATTTTGAAGTCTATGGCGAGACTCATCAAAATGAATAGATAATCTAGAATAGAAACGATCGAATCGGTTCAATTTAGAAATTGTGAGACCAGTGTAGTTTATGGTACCTTGAGTAGCTTTAAACTACATTGACTCTTCGACGATTGAGATTTAACAAAACGAACTGCATGTTGGCATAGTTAAATCCATATCATTCATTAACCAATGTTAATACAAAACCTTTTTGGCTGGGAGTGTTCAGAACCAAAACAATATCTCAACTAATGACAACAGTAATGACTAAACAACAAGGAAACAACGTTTCACTGCTTCGACACACTCTTGTCGTCAGATTCCAAAGTGCAACACACAAGAAAAACAGGTCTCAACTTTATGACCGAGGTCAATTTAAATCTCGTGGATTTAAACGGTTGTTAAGGTTAGTTTTTTGTTGTGGGTTTTAGGCTTAGCGTTTCTAAAGCAAGATGGCCGCGCTCAGACCAGCCGCAGCTTCATGGGCTCCCAGAACATCCCCAGTTTTTAGTAGTTTTAATAGTGTTTTTGTACCTGACTCTGCGCGTTTTTTGCGGGTGAATTATAGCCGAACTGAGCTGTTACGAATTGGAGCGGATTTACCACAAGGCACAGCTGAAATCAGCAACGAACTCAAATCAAAGCTCGGAAGATTGGATCTGCTAAGATCATCTTTATGGAAGCAGATGCGCTCCGGAGGAAAGAAGAGGAAACGGTGCTCTCGAGGGAAAAAGCGTGGCTGTCGAGCAGGAATTATGACGAGACTGCGGGCAGACGCTAAAACCGGGAGACCGCCGATGCCGGCTCTTTTTCTGTCCAACGTGCGCTCGCTGGACAACAAGATGGATTTGCTTCGTCTGAGAGTAACAACGTCGGAGGAGATGAGGAGATGCTCGGTGCTTTGTCTCACGGAAACGTGGATTAATGAAGACACTCCTGACTCTGTTTATGAGTTGGATAATAGGCTATTTTTCAGAACGGACCGGTGTATCGAGACTACGGGGAAAACACGAGGCGGAGGCGTCTGCATTTACGTTAACAAAGACTGGTGCACGAACTGTGCCGTTATCAGCAGGATCTGCTCAGCTGCTGTGGAGCTTTTAACAATAAGATGTCGCCCACATTATCTTCCCCGCGACTATTCAGCGATAATAATAAGCGCTGTTTACATAGCACCCGATGCTAATGCCAACGACGCCCAGGGAGAAATTCATGACTTACTCACCTCGCTGCAGTGTAAATATCCTGAGGGGTTTTTCATTGTCTCCGGGGACTTCAATCATGTGGATTTACGTGTCATCCTTCCAACCTTCAATCAGCACGTTTTCACAGCAACACGAGGAAATAAGACGCTAGACCAAGTCTTCACGAATGTGAAGGGGGCGTACACGGCGAAGCCACGCCCACCGCTCGGGGCTTCCGACCATCGCTCCCTGTTATTGGTCCCTAGACAGCTCCCCCCACTCAGACGTTCCAAGCCGGAACAAAGAGAGATCACATTGTGGCGCCAAGATAGTTCCCCCATGCTAAGAGACTGCTTTGAAAACACAAACTGGTCTGTCTTCAAAGAGGCAGCTACGAATGGAAGTTCAGTTGACCTGGAACTTTATGCTTCCTCAGTCCTGGGTTACATCAGTACATGTGCTGAAAATGTATCCATAAGAAAGTATGTTAAATTCTACCCCAATCAAAAACCCTGGCTAAATAAGGATGTCCGCACCCTGCTGGCAGCCAGGGACACTGCTTTCAAGTCTAGAGATACTGAGGAGTTGAGAAAGTGCAGGAGAGAACTGGATGATGGCATAAAGAAGGCCAAAGCCGCGTATGCACAGAGGATCGAGGGTCAGTTCATCTCACATGATCCACGGAGCATGTGGCAGGGCATCAAATGCTTAACAGACTACAAGGGCAAAAGCAAACAATGCCCCAGGGACCCATCCCTGCCTGATGCCCTCAATAAGTTTTATGCACGTTTTGAAGATCCAAACAGACCAGCTAGCACCAGGCTCACCTCATCACCAGACGAGGAGCACCTCAAAGTGACCGCAGCAGAAGTGAGAGGTAGTCTCAGAAGGATCAACCCTCATAAAGCTACGGGTCCAGACAACATCCCAGGGAAAGTTCTGAAGGAATGTGCGGACCAGCTCTGTGAGGTGCTGGCTGACGTCTTCACCACCTCACTTTCACTGGAGTCAGTTCCCACCTGCCTGAAGACTGCCACCATCATCCCAGTCCCAAAAAGCTCCACAGTGACTGGTCTGAATGACTATAGACCGGTGGCTCTCACCCCGATAGTCGCTAAATGTTTTGAGAAACTGGTCATGTCCCACATCAAGACAACCGTCAACATCAGCGAGGACCCTCATCAATATGCATACCGCGAGAACCGATCAACAGAGGACGCCATCTCCTCTGTGGTCCACACTGCTCTCACCCACCTGGATCAGAAGGACTCATACGTGCGTCTGCTCTTTGTGGACTTCACATCTGCCTTCAACACCATGATCCCCCAAACTCTGATAGACAAACTATCCACACTTGGACTAAGCCCCTCCATCTGTAACTGGGTACTAGACTTCTTAACAAACAGACCACAGTCCGTGAAGATCCACAACTTCTCCTCCTCCACCATCACCCTCAGCACTGGCTCTCCTCAAGGATGTGTGCTGAGCCCTCTTCTGTTCACTCTGCTCACATATGATTGTACAGCCACACATCCAGGCTGTCATATTGTTAAGTTTGCAGATGATACAGCTGTGGTGGGATGCATCACAGATAATGATGAATCCAGCTACAGACAGGAGGTGGAACATCTGGAGAGCTGGTGCAAAGAGAACAACCTTCACATGAATGTGAAGAAGACGAAGGAGATGATTGTGGACTTCAGAAGGAACAAACACACCCACACCCCACTGTATATAGGTGGATCTGCGGTGGAGGTGGTCTCCAGCTACAAGTACCTGGGTGTACACTTGAATGATAACCTCAGCTGGAGCAACAACACCACCAGCCTGATCAAGAAAGGACATCAAAGACTCTACTTCCTCAGACGGCTGAGACGAGCTGGTCTGAGAAGCTCAGTCCTCACCTCGTTCTACAGGTGTGCAGTGGAGAGCGTCCTGTGCTCCAGCATCAACGTGTGGCATGGAGGCTGCACAGTTGCAGAGAGGAAAGCTCTACAGAGAGTGGTGAAGGCTGCACAGAAGTCTGTGGGAGTCAGTCTCCCCACCATCACAGACATTTACACCTCCAGATGCAGAAAAAGAGCCACCTGCATCATGAAAGACCTCACTCACCCAGCACACTCACTCTTTGCACCACTCCCCTCGGGACGGAGGTTGAGGAGCATCAAATGTAGAACCACTAGACTGAGGAACAGCTTCTACCCTGAGGCTGTCAGACTCATGAATAAATAAATAATAAGAATAAACACTGCAAAATGTCACATCATGTTGATACTGATCTGTTTCTTGTTGCTGCGTTCATCTGTGACCATCTGCTCATAATGACTCATGTTCGTGCTGCTGTTTATAATGATGTTTTTCTACTACATTAGGGCTTAGTGTATTACTAGCTGATGTCTCTCTTAGTTAATCCTAGATGTTATTATTGTTTTTCTCTTGCATTTGTTGTTGGATGTAACTGGGACCCTGTGTACATAATCTCGTTTTCAACACATGTACTATATGCGGTGCAAATGACAATAAATTCTCTCTGACTCTGACTCTAAGTTCAAATTGGACAATGCGACTTATAGGGTGGAAAATACGGTAGTTTAAACCTGATTAGTTTATTTACTAACTTGTGTTTGTACGACCTTATTATCCCATGAAGTCGGTGAGTTTGTGAGATCTTTGTCTTTTGTGGATTCATTGAACGCCTTGTAAGGTTTGATCTGATTTCGATGTACCCATTTAGCAATTGGCTCTTTGCGGCCTTTGCTGATTTTGATTTCGTAGACGACTGAGGACACTTTGTCTGTTATCAGATGAGGTCCAGTCCACCTGGGCATTAGTTTGCGGGCGAGAGTTCCGGTCTCGGACCCTCCTTTCCCGGTTGCTGGGGCGAACGTATAGTACCAGACTCTGTCTCCCACTTGGAGTTCATTGTGAGAGGCCTTCTGGTCATAGTACGCCTTGCGTCCTTCAGCGGATCTTTCCAGGTTTTTCTGGGCGAAAGCAAAAGTGTTTCTGAGGTGTACATTCAAATCTTTGTCTTTGGCATGGCCTAACATCACCCCCCTTTGGTCATGGGGGACCACGAACACAGGTGAGGACGTCCGTCCATGGGCACAAGTTAGGATGCCACCGTTTAGTTTAAGCTGTTCGCGCAGCTGAGAGAAGACGGTACACAGGAATCGTTTAGGTTTTGGCCAACGTATCTTCTTACGTTTACCTCTTTCCGTGTAATTCAGGTGTGTCACAACCGTCGGCGCAGTCGCAGGTGTGTCTGATTGTACAGACTGCGACGGGTCACTGTCGTTGTGTGTGTCTTCCCACTTCTTGACTGAAGAGGGGCTCTTTGAGTCTGTAAAAACTATGTCATTTCTGATTAGTTCTAGACACAAATGTCCCTGAACCAAGGTTTCATCGAAAGCTTGGCTGATAGCCGATTTACCTGTCCCAGGGGACAGTACAGCAACCTCGGTGTGGGGTCCTTGGATCTCCACACCTTTCTCTACCTGTGGTAGGTAATGTGAGTTTGCCCCCTTCATGTCTGATGAGGGGTCCTCGTAATCTGCAACAATGATGTCCAAGTGACTGTCAGCGTTTGGATGACTGTCATTTTCTGGACTCAGATGCCCTTGAACCAAGGTTTCATCGAAAGCTTGGCTGATTGCCGAATTACCTGTCCCAGAGGACAGTACAGCGTCTTCGGTGTGGGATCCTTGGATCTCAACACCTTTCACTACCTGTGGTAGGTAGTGTTCAGTGAGTGCTGAATGGATGACTGTCATTGTCTGGACTCAGATGCCCTTGAACCAAGGTTTCATCGAAAGCTTGGCTGATTGCCAAATTACCTGTCCCAGAGGACAGTACAGCGTCTTCGGTGTGGGATCCTTGGATCTCAACACCTTTCACTACCTGTGGTAGGTAGTGTTCAGTGAGTGCTGAATGTGTCAGCTCACAGAGGAGGTTCTCTTGTTGGGCCAGAGTTTGGTCCAACTTTTGGGTCTCTTCTGTCTCACCTGTAGTTGAAGGTTCACTTACCGGGCTCTCGTCCTCGGATGAGGAGTCCCTTGTGTCCTCTGCGGTACCTGCGGTTAGGCAGTCTGTATCGCAACTAGGAGGCACTTTTATTGGCAGGGGTTTTCTCACTGTGCTCCACATTTTCTGTTGACCATAATCTATAATAGCACCGAAACGGTTTATAAAGTCTTGGCCAACCAGAAATGGGAATGAGTCAAGTTTAGACACAAACACCGGGTGGCGTAGTGTCATTTCGCCAATCTGCATGTGAACCATAGCTATAGCCGTTAGGGTTGTTCTCGTCTCTGCGAGACCCTACAGTTCAATAGCACATTTCTCAAAGGGTATTTGCCTGTCAACACCGTTAGCGGCGGTCCTTAGCTCCTCGAACAGCTTGGCTGACATAATAGTTATATCAGCACTACCGTCCAGGAGGGCTTCACGCTCAAGGACACCTTCCAGTGTGATAGGCAGGTAAGCTTTCTCAGCCACCCCCCTTTGCATAAAGTTACACAGAAACCTCACAGGTCTTGGCCCACATTTCTGTTCACGTGTGACTCTGGCTATGTAATCTTGTTTACTGTCAGCATCTTGTTGGCTGTCAGCATCATGACCTTCAGGATGTTGTTGTGTGTCAGCAATTTGTTTGCTGTCAACATCCATGGCAATGTTGGTAGTAGCGTGCGCTGAGTTATCAAAGACAATGTCACGCATTGTACCAGTTCGGTCATCCTCTGTATCATTCAAGTTTTCAAACAACCAACTTATGTCCTCTATCTCGTCAGAGCTTAGAGGTATGGTGCCTTTTTTCTGGAACTTCTGTGACCTTTTGCTACTCCCGGACTGTCTAGTCCGCGGTGCAGGGACAGGGCCTTTGCTCGGTGTAGACCGTGGAGGGTCACTTAAAGAGCGGACACCTACCGTTTGTGGTTTTTTGCTTATCTCGGGCAGCTTCGTCCGAGGTGCAGGGACAGGGCTTTCGCTCGTCCTTCTCAACCATATTGGGTCTCTTAACCACTTCGGGTCAGTGTTCCAGCGGGCATCAACATGTCGTGGTTTGTTAGTTAGAAAAACATGTTTTTTCTTGCCTATTTTAGGAGAGGGAGTTGATGAACTTGTCCCTTCCAGCTCCAGCGAGTGGGATTTGACCTTTTCTTGGTAATGTAGTTCACGCTCTGGTTTTGTTTTTAACCAGATTGGGTCATTGCATTGTCTGTGAGTGTCACAAACATTTACAGCACACCGTTTTATTTTTGATTCGCCTAACAAACGTTGGAACTCAAGTTTTTTTGGTGATCTTCTTCACGTTCTTGAATGTGCTTCTGCTTTAATACTTCAAGCTCTTCAAGCCTTGATGCGATCAGCTTGAGAGCTTCATCATAATTGTCATATCCCATCTTTGTTTTGAAATTTCTCCAAATTAATGAGAGATGTTTGTAGTTTGTTATTTTAAATATTTCCTTATTTAAAATAAACTGGAGTCATTAATTGTACACAGAAAAACGTTAAAAATGCCATTTTTAACTAAAAATGTACAGTTGTGCACACCAATTCTGTTTAAAATGCAGAGATGTGAAGAGCTTAATGTGGAAATGCTTTGTTCTCCATCATTTTTTTTTATTTAATTTGAAAATCAAATAAAAGTTGCTTTTTTGTGTGTTATTTTAAATCTCTTCAGTATTTAAAATGAGCATAAATTGTTTGTCTGTACCTCTGTAATTCTAAAATTTTTATTTAAAATAAACAGGAGTTTTTGTTTGTGTACAGAACAATTTTTTAAAGCTGGTAATTCACCATAAAAATGCTGACTTTTATGATGTTTTGAGAGAACTCATCTGTTAAAGGGGACCACAGATGCAAAATTCACTTTTTAATGTTTTTGTACTCAACTTTGGGTATTTACTTCATAAAAAAACAGTCCTAAGGCCAAAAAAATGCACCCAGTGGTTTATTTACTATAAGTATATTTATTTATCTTAGATAGAAACGGCCCGATTGCACTTCCTGCGGTTTGTTACGTCACAAACCGCAGCCACAACCCACAGCCACAACCCATCCCAACCTTTGTCCCGCCCCCGTCACCTAGCAACCCCTGGTAATGCTCCACCCACGCGGTTCCTGAGTTCATCTCAGCCTGCACACTAGGTGGCGGTATGCACCTAACAGTTGTTTGCGATCCGCCATAAATCAAATGGAGAAGAAGAAGAATAGTTCATCTCAGCAGAATGGCTCCTAAAGTTAAATGTTGCGTTGTTGGCTGCATTACACAACATGTGTTGATACACACTCTTCCAGTCTCAGAGAGCAGAGATGCGTGGCTTAATTTTATTTTTAATGGCAATGTCCAGGCGACATTACCGTAGAAGAATTACACTTCTTATACGATGAAGGACTACTTTCGTACAACTGCCAGTTTGGTTGAGTGGTTAGCGCGCTCGAACGCCACTCGGGAGACCTGGGTTCGCATCTTGTCCATGATCTTTTTTTTTTTCCCCCCTTTTTTTTTTTAAACTCCTGGCGCAGATAATGGAGCACTAAGCAGATTTAAAATTGATAGTTTTCAGATGGGAACAGATGTGTGCATGTTTGTGTGAGTGTGTGTGTGTGTGTGTTTGTGTGTCGGGCCAGCACGGCTCCTCGGAGAAACACAGATAAAAAGATAGCCCCGCTGTGAGTGTGTGTGTGTGCTTTGCTCCATCCAGCTCGCGCGCACAGGCAGAGGGTGGGAGAGTCAGAGGAGACATTACAGAGGAAGAATAAAAAATGACACGACAACTTGTACACTCTGATCTGTCGTGGTCCAGTTCAGCTCAGTCAGCTCGGCTCTGTGGTAGTAACGTGAGTTGACTTCCTCGTCTGCCTTTGGAGGGCGGAGTTAATGCAAGCAGAACTTTGAAGGGCGTGCCACGAGATCTCATTATCATAAACCGGTCGTTCAAAACGAAAGTTAAAAATGGCAGAATTAAAAAGGGTATAATTGATTATCTAAGAATTATTTTGTGTATTAAATTGAATAAACAGTGTCTGGTAACCCCAAAGAAATACCATAAAAATTTTAAAAACATATCTGTGGTCTCCTTTAACGTCTTTTAACCAACAGGGGGCAGCTTCAAGTCTTAATGTTATCACGAGGCGACTGATTTTTTTTTCAGTATTTAAAATAAAAACAACCTTTTAGAGTTAGTTTCTAGTGTGACCGTGATAAGCGCTCGAACCACGTTCTTGTCAGACACAAATTTATGTTGTTAGACAGTTTAGATGGTTTCAAATGAGTTTTTTTTAAACTCTCAGTGAAATCTCCGTTTGTCCTGTGAGTGTGAACTGCTTGTCACCCAAAGTGCACCTGGAAATGACGACAAAAATAGGCGGGTCGACGCAGCGCGTCACCAGCTCTCGTACTTGAGTGAGGCGGAGCTCGCTACACAGATACGTGACGTCAACCAATCAATCACAGCGCTTGTAGTACTATTCTCAAGCATTCATGGTGAATGTAGTTTTCTTACCTTCGACCAATGCAGTGCCGGAAATGACGACAAAGTGGGCTGTCGCAACGGCGTGCGTTCCCACTTCAGCGAATCAGCGCTCGCTACGAGAGTGATTGACAGCTCACAGCTCTCGTTTATCCAATCACAGCTCATAAACAAACATGTAGGACACGTCGCTCTAACGTTAGCTTAGCACAATTGAACGCAACTTTATAGACTCTTTTCACAACTCAAACGCTTCAAATTAACTTTCCAATATTCTGAAACATGGCAACCACATTTAAAACAGGCACAACTTAGCTACGCTCAGTAACCAGCACGTCAACTGTAACACGACACAGACTCTCTCGGAGCCGCGTTCAGGTCGGTTCCGTCCACTTTAACACTAGAAGTCCCAGGATTTTTGACCTTCCCCCAGAAGTCCTGAAAGAGGGTCAAAAGACCCTTAGTCCAAACCAACCATTAGTGGGCCATTAGTGGGTCCACATTAGTGGGCCATTAACTACCTTTTGTTATAAATATGCGTGCACACAACTCAGACACCCCCACCACACCAGACTGCACAAACTGCATTCCAATGTTTCCACCAGGTAAGTAAGACTCTGCTTGCACTTCCCCCCTTAGTCAGAAGAGAGGCCCTGACCTGAATTCACACATAACAGACCCTGAAGTTATCTCACAGTTGAACATTTTGGGACATCCACTGAACGGAAAGCTTTGTCTGCTCCAGAACAATTTTATGCATAAAATTGTCTTATTCTGCTGTGCTGACTATCCTGTAACTTTGATGTTCTGTCAAATAAATTATTTTGCTTACAAGTACTGTCTCTCTCCTTGTCCTTGGCACATGTATATACGGTACGTGCCGGCACATGCAGGTGGCCCATTGCTGTGTTCTAAAACATGCTTGACCTATTGTTGTCCGTCGCCTGACGGACAGACACAGGTCACATGACATGAAGTCAACTGATGGACCGACATAGGTCACACAACATGAGGTCAACTGACGGACCGACACAGGTCACATGACATGAGGTCAACTGACGGACCGACAAAGGTCACATGACCTGAGGTCAAGTGACGGACCAACACAGGTCACATGATCTGAGGTCAAGTGACAGACCAACATAGGTCACACGACATAAAGTCAACTGACAGACCGACACAGGTCACATGACATAAGATCAAGTGATGGACTGACACAGGTCACATGACCTGAGGTCAAGTGACGGACCAACACAGGTCACATGACCTGAGGTCAACTGACAAAACGACACAAGTCACATGACATGAAATCAACTGACGGACCGACACTGGTCACACGACATGAGGTCAACTGACGGACCAACACGGGTCACTTGACCTGAGGTCAACTGACGGACCGACATAGGTCACACAACATGAAGTCAACTGATGGAACGACACTGGTCACTCGACATGAGGTCAACTGACGGACCGACACAGGTCACACGGCATGAGGTCAACTGACGTACCGACACAGGTCACACGGCATGAGGTCAACTGACGTACCGACACAGGTCACATGACCTGAGGTCAACTGACGGACCGACACAGGTCACATGACCTGAGGTCAACTGACTGACCGACACAGGTCACATGACCTGAGGTCAACTGACGGACCGACATAGGTCACACGACATGAAGTCAACTGATGGACCGACACTGGTCACTCGACATGAGGTCAACTGACGGACCGACACAGGTCACACGGCATGAGGTCAACTGACGTACCGACACTGGTCACATGACCTGAGGTCAACTGACGGACCGACACAGGTCACATGACCTGAGGTCAACTGACGGACCGACATAGGTCACATGACCTGAGGTCAAGTGACAGACCAACACAGGTCACATGACCTGAGGTCAAGTGACGGACCAACACAGGTCACACAACATGAAGTCAACTGACGGACCAACACAGGTCACATGACATGAGGTCAACTGAGGGACCGACACAGGTCACATGACCTGAGGTCAAGTGACGGACCAACACAGGTCACATGACCTGAGGTCAACTGACAAAACGACACAGGTCACACGACATGAAGTCAACTGACGGACCGACACAGGTCACATGACCTGAGGTCAACTGATGGACTGACATAGGTCACATGACCTGAGGTCAACTGACGGACCGACACAGGTCACACGGCATGAGGTCAACTGACGTACCAACACAGGTCACATGACCTGAGGTCAACTGACACAACGACACAGGTCACATGACATGAAGTCAACTGATGGACCGACACAGGTCACACGGCATGAGGTCAACTGACGTACCAACACAGGTCACATGACCTGAGGTCAACTGACACAACGACACAGGTCACATGACATGAAGTCAACTGACGGACCGACACAGGTCACATGACCTGAGGTCAACTGACGGACCGACACAGGTCACACGACATGAGGTCAACTGACGGACCGACACAGGTCACATGACCTGAGGTCAACTGACGGACCGACACAGGTCACATGACCTGAGGTCAACTGACTGACCGACACAGGTCACATGACCTGAGGTCAACTGACGGACCGACATAGGTCACACGACATGAAGTCAACTGATGGACCGACACTGGTCACTCGACATGAGGTCAACTGACGGACCGACACAGGTCACACGGCATGAGGTCAACTGACGTACCGACACAGGTCACATGACCTGAGGTCAACTGACGGACCGACACAGGTCACATGACCTGAGGTCAACTGACTGACCGACACAGGTCACATGACCTGAGGTCAAGTGACGGACCGACACAGGTCACATGACCTGAGGTGAACTGACGGACCAACACAGGTCACATGACCTGAGGTCAAGTGATGGACCAACACAGGTCACATGACCTGAGGTCAAGTGAAGGACCAACATAGGTCACACAACATGAAGTCAACTGATGGACTAACACAGGTCACATGACATGAGGTCAACTGAGGGACTGACACAGGTCACATGACCTGAGGTCAAGTGACGGACCAACACAGGTCCCATGACCTGAGATCAACTGACAAAACGACACAGGTCACACGACATGAAGTCAACTGACGGACCGACACAGGTCACATGACCTGAGGTCAACTGATGGACTGACATAGGTCACATGACCTGAGGTCAACTGACGGACCGACACAGGTCACACGGCATGAGGTCAACTGACGTACCAACACAGGTCACATGACCTGAGGTCAACTGACACAACGACACAGGTCACATGACATGAAGTCAACTGATGGACCGACACAGGTCACACGGCATGAGGTCAACTGACGTACCAACACAGGTCACATGACCTGAGGTCAACTGACACAACGACACAGGTCACATGACATGAAGTCAACTGACGGACCGACACAGGTCACATGACCTGAGGTCAACTGACGGACCGACACAGGTCACAGGACCTGAGGTCAAGTGACGGACCAACACAGGTCTTATGACCTGAGGTCAACTGACAAAACGACACAGGTCACACGACATGAAGTCAACTGACGGACCGACACAGGTCACATGACCTGAGGTCAACTGACGGACCGACACAGGTCACAGGACCTGAGGTCAAGTGACGGACCAACACAGGTCTTATGACCTGAGGTCAACTGACAAAACGACACAGGTCACACGACATGAAGTCAACTGACGGACCGACACAGGTCACATGACCTGAGGTAAACTGACGGACCGACATAGGTCACATGACCTGAGGTCAAGTGACGGACCAACATATGTAGCCCACTGAAAGGGACCGGGGGATTTAGAAGCCAAGTTCACTTGCGCAAAAAAGCGTAGCCTTAGTCAAATTAGTGTTAAGCGTGCCCCCTCCAGTGGTGCGCCAGTAATGGCCTTATTTACAAAACAAAAGCGCCTGTTAACAGCTCATTATAGGATGTTAGCTAAAATCCTTCGGGTCACTCGACCCGTCTCTGGGTTCCAACGGTAGGAATGTTGAATGACCCTTCTCTGGGACTTCTAGAGAAGGAACAGAATTCGGGTTTCAGAACCACTATCCGACACGTTCTAACAGTAATATGCTTCTTTGACCTGCTCTAACATGTAAAATAGCACACACAGCAATCTGGTAGATGTTAATTATAGCTTTCAGGCTTTTGACTCGGCGGTCAACAAAGCTTTGTACAGGAGTCTGCGTGAACTGGACCGGAACCAGAACCACCACAGACCACGGGCTGACAAAACCTCACCTAAAAGCTTCCAACAGCGTGTAACAGAGCTGAAACAATAATAATCTCTCAGCTTCAAATGATAAAAACATGCAGAATCTGCCTGTCTTGAACACTTCCAGCCAAAATTATTATCCTCAGAGTTTAAAATTTGGATCCTATTATGCAAACATGACGTTACAGTTCATGAGAGATCACAGATTTATCAATAAACTTTCAGAAACCAGTACGGTGCCACCAGATGTAAAGGATTATGAGGAGGTCAATATTAATACTGACCTCTTTACCTTAATTAATTTACTCATTCAGATTGAATAGTAATTTCACGGATTCTTTCTTTTTCAGTTTACCCAATATTTCTGTGATCTTTCTGATGGATAAATAAATAAAGCCATTAAGTGACAGAGAACGTTGACTTTAGCTTGGTATGCCAGGAGACACTACCATTTATTTATAATAAATCAACTAAAATCAACATCATTACACTTGATTGACATGATTTCACTTTCTTTCAATTTAACACGTCAGCACATTTAAATTGCAACACAACAGACATAAATACAGGATGTTAACATATTTAGTCTGAGGCTCTACTACTTAAATAGTTTCCAGCTTAGAATTGAGGGAAAGGAGATAGGAGGAAAGATGGAGAGATGGTTTAAAGGAAATTGTCTTGAGCATGTTACCAGAAGTGACACTTCCCATCCGACTTCTGCTAAAATCCAGGTACGTTTGTAAACAGCTCTTTACCTTCGACGACGAGTCTGATAAAGAGATGACACCAGCCTTTCAGATGCACAGAGTCCTTCAGGCCCAGCACGTCCGAGCTGGTTCTCGTTTACGTTTTCAACGTCTCCTGGTTTCGCGTTGGTCATCAGAAAATGCGTCAGCTCCTGGCCTCTGACTTCAAGATAACTATTCCAGGAAGGAATAAACAAAGTTTTGAGCTTACGCTCGTTCTAAGTGGACTATAACAGCATGTTATTAGTCCTTAACTGGATGACGTGTCCTTAGCGTGTGACTAAACGTCCATCCAGCTCTTTGGGAAAAGTTCACATCTCTTGACATTCCCAACAGACACTAAACATTCCAGCTTAGCTTAGAACTTTAAGAAAGGATCCTGAGATGAGAGAGACTTGTCTCTTTTTCATTGGTCCGTGGACCAGCGAGGAGTTCACTTGTTGTTATCAAGATTCAAGGTGAAATTCAAAGCAGAGTGAAAATGTTTTGGAAAGACAGAGAGTGCTGGAGCCCTTCTCATGAAAACAACGGATTAACTGTCTTCTGACTTTCTAAACAAAACGGCCGGGTCTCTCTGACCCGAGTCTTCAACTTTCACCCAGCAGTGGACCCAGTGATGTGCAGAAGTGACACAGTTTAACTCTTACAGAATAACACAGCTTAAAAGCACACATCATGAAAATGACAAAAGTTATTCTTTTGATTACATTAGAATAAAATCAAAGATAGAAATAGTCTCTTTTGGTGACTATATTCTCCGATCACAACTAATGGAATAATTTGTAGTAAATGTCTTGCTTTACTGAGAGGTCAGTAAAGGTCATCTTTGGAACAGTTCAAAAATACACAGGTGTATCAAAGTGGACACGGTCATGCCCACTACAAAGCTGTCCAAAACCAGAGAGTCATGATGTAACTAATCTATGCTATGGTTGAGGGAACCTAGGTATGTGTGTAAAGCACGTGTGTACGGTGCAATGCGAATGTTGTAGGGTGAGGAACAAAATTGTAAACTGAGAGCTGCATATCCGTGTATATGTGAAATCCACTACCAAGTAGAATTAGTTAACTGCTAACCAAATGTCGTCATGGAACACCTGCAGCATTCACTGATTAGATGCCAAGCTGAAATCCTCAGAAAACACCTAAATAAAGTCAGTCCCCAGCACATCTGTCAGCTAGGAGAAGGACTCCGTCAGGCAGGTGTTGTGAAATAAAATATATTTTTCTTCGTGTTTTATATTTATTTTGAAGGAGTTTTTCATATGGTGTTCAAATTATCAGTTTCTTTTGTAGAGTGATAAAGATTTACTAAAGGACACAGGCAGATCTGTTCTGGTGAGGCTTGGGGATGATAATATAGCTGGTGCCTCTTTGTCCTGTCAGTTTTACGACTTTGTAGAATATATGACAGGGGAGAAGTCCACTGAAAGCCACTCTCTGGCTCTGCATGTTTGTTCAGTTAGAAAGTAACAAGAACAGCTCTAAATATGTGTGTAGGGTATGATCTTTAATGTAATTTAATGTCCAGTTACATTAATTGGTCATTTAGTGGTTATTAGAGTGTGCATGTTTATAAGTACTCGGCAATAAATGTACATTTATTTTAGTCATCGATGTGTCTCGATGCCCATCCCCCAGGGGCTTGGGGAGACCCGAACAAGCTGAAGGGAGGCAGTGGTATTTCCTGTCTTCTGGCAATAAAGGGGGGACAACAGTCTCTGAAACAAAACCCCCACCGAAGAGTCAGTTTAAAGCAGGGAACCCCCACAAAAGGGTATAAAAAGTTTCCAGCATCAAACAGCAAGGCAGAAGTAAGCGCACGGATTAGGTTGTATGTTCTCCCTGTCCCCCTCTCTCTCCCCTGCTCCCTTCTTCTCTCTCTCTCTTTTTCTCTCACTGTCCACATTTTAAAAACAAATGTAATGGATGTTAGGAATAGAACAAATGTATTCTGTGACTTTTAACTTATGATTAATTAAACTGGTTTGGAACTTTAAGTGAGCGTCTGTCGTGTGTATCTCTCCTTTCTGTTCCAAAGTGAACCAAAAAATGAATTCTGGGGCGGATAAGAAACAAGCCAACAAATGGAGGTTCCTACCGAGATTGGTTGCACGCGCGGACAAGAAAGGATGAGCCGGAGTCCAGTCTTGATAGCAAACGGATTCCGGACCGGATCCGTTCCGGATCTACCGTAGGATCCGAAACGGATGCTTAAAACGGATCCGGATCGGAGTCCACTTGCACAGCGGATCGGATCCGATTCGGATCCGGATCACAGATCCAGATCGGATATGGTCCGGACCCTATCCGGATCCACTCATTAAAGAGGGTTTTTGGGTACATCCGGCCCGGATCCGTTTTGGACCCGTTCATGGAATGTTTCATCCGGCCCGGATCCGTTTTGGACCCGTTCATGGAATGCTTCATCCGGCCCACATCCGTTTATGTTACTCATATCGGAGGTGGACTAATTTGGTCCAGAACCTTTATTTATCATGAATTGAGAGAAGTAGCTAAAAACTTGTATACCAGCTCCAAAAAGACTCCATACATCTAACCAGTTTAACATTGAACACATGAAAATAATTTATTGTGAAGCTGCAAAAGACCTAGCCTGGCCCTCGCCATTCCTACGCAGCTCCGCTCAATTCTCATTTCCCTTCACTGCTGGGTCTGGCATTTCTCCCATCCACAAGGATATCTCCGGTAGATTTTGACCGGACCAATCAGAGAACAGAAGGCGGAGTTTTGAACGACGTCGACTGACGTCGTCAGTTAAAATGGCTGCCGCCACGAAGGAATTTTCATCAAAACAAGGTAAAAAACTATTATTTCTTTGCTGAGAAAAAATATATTTCTTATCTGACGTTATATCAGAAGTGTTCCTGAGCAATCAGAGAGCAGAAGGCGGAGTTTTGAACGACGTCGACTGACGTCGTCATTCAAAATGGCTGCCGCCACGAAGGAATTTTCATCAAAACAAGGTAAAAAACTATTATTTCTCTGCTGATAAAAAATATATTTTTTATCTGACGTTATATCAGAAGTGTTCCTGAGCTTAACAGTTCCTAAATCAATTCACGAAATGGTCAAATCTGCTGGATTTTAAATAGTTTCGGTTTGACATTTTCCAAACAGCCTCGGGTGCGCTACGAAAATAAATGATAAAAAATCGAATTTTATCTCAAATGTTTCATTTAGGCCAACAGTCAGTAAATTAGAGCTATATAATTACACACTGGTAGCAGTAAAAATATCCACCGAGTGGTTTCTGAGCAATTTATCTTATAGCCTGGACCTCGACAGGCTAAACTAACAAAACTCTGCCTTCTGTTCTCTGATTGGTCCATTCAAAAATCTACCAGAGAAATCGCTGTCTATGGGACAGGTCCCAGACCCTAGTACAAAGCGAAGTGAAGTACAAGGGTCTGGTTTTAACCAGGCTACAAAAGACCTAAAATTGGGTTCTGAGTATATTTACAGTTTTGAGGCTGCACAATGGCGCAGTTGGTAGTACTGTTGCAGGTGTTAAAATCCCAGCCAGATGTCTTTCTGCATGTGTTTGCATGTTCTCCGTGTACATGCATGGGTTCTCTAGGTACTTCATCTCGTCTGTTATCCACAAACTATGCTGTACTGTTCTCCCTACTCTATACCAGGACAAAACGAAGCCCCTTTTTTTCATTTATCAAGACTTTAAAGTTTTCACTTTTTAACCCAGGAAAGTTAGTTAACAGAACTCAAAAATTTAAGTACAAGATGAGACATTTTTAAAGGTAACAAAAATCAATTTTTATTAGTTTGTTGCCCTTGATCTAAGTACAGAATACATGTACGGTACTCAGAAATGTTGACTTTGTATTAATCAAAGCACATGAAACAAAACTTACAAAAAATCTCAAGCAGCTGATAATGTTTAAATACATCAAGTAGAACAAACTTGAAATGACTACACTGTTAAAATAAATAGGGTGGTTAAACTTAAAACCTTGAGTTCAAAAGCTGCCTTAAAAACAAGTTAACGCAACTTCAAATGTTTTTTTTCCAACTTAGGATGGCAAGCTAGAAAAGTAGCCCAATTTATGATGTCATTGTTTAAATATGATACCATAAGTTGAAATGACTAACTATAGAACATTATTCATTCTCCAAAAATTGAGTACTGGTACTCTTGTCAAGTAAAATTACAATCATATTCTATTTGAACTCAAATAACTAAGTTATACCCTTGTTTAATTAATGTTTACCGGTACTTGTTGTATGAACTTCATACTCTGAGTTTAAACAACTTGCAAAGTTACACTATCCATTCATAAAAACTTGTTTTCATTTGTTAAAGTAACAAACAATTACTGTATACCCGATATATACTTTCAACTCTCATGTTAAAGTTAAACTGACATACCAATTCCCTTTTTGAATTCATTTAACTCAAGATTTTAAGGCAGCAATTGAACTTAAAAAAGCAATTTAAGTAAACTAACATTTCCAAATATTGTTCCCTGTCTCCACTAAGAATGCCAAGTTCACCATTTTCCTAAAAATAATTACACCAAATATGCTTCCATTTCAAATATGAAATATTAATTTTTATCTTTCTCTATCAAATACAGATGAGACCAGCCTTAAATCAAGTGTAAAAGAAAACATTTGTCCAAGACAAGCAGAAGTGTTGACATTTATTGGAGGACCGAAACTGACAAATAAAAACAGAAATACCATATGTATATACAGCATATATATACATATATATATACATATATATATACATACATACATACATACATATATACACACATACATATATACTGTACATACTGTATATGTATATATATATATTAGGGATGTCCGATAATATCGGCCTACCGATATTATCGGACCGATATTGGCATAAAAATGTAAAATCTCTACATATCGGTATCGGTTTCTCTTCCGATAACAAAAGCCCGATAAAATAACACCTGGGTTTGGCAACAACGCTTGGGGTCCAGAGACGTTTACCGGCGCTCGATTGGTGACAGTGGCTAGCCCACTCTTGCTAATGGTTTACACTCTTCAACGCTAAATGCTAAGCGGACCCAGAGACACCAAACCGAACCGACGGCCGGGAGCTCGCCTCGGTGTCCGCCTAGCAGCCTAAGATGTTGGATGGACACCCAGCTAACGTGGAGAAGCAGCTCCGACAGCCTTTTTTGGATGGATGGACTCGTTAGCACGGAGCTAATGAGTGCAGGTCTAATGGCGGCGGCTAACAACAGCTAACGCAGTCCACCAGAACCGAACCGACGCGCGTCGGCCGGGAGCTCGTCTCGATGTCCGCCTAGCAGCCTAAGATGTCGGATGGACACCGGCTAATGTGGAGAAGCAGCTCCGACAGCCCTTTTTGGATGGATGGACTCGTTAGCACGGAGCTAATGAGTGCAGGTCTAATGGCGGCGGCTAACAACAGCTCACGCGGTCAGCTTGTTTTGGATGAACGAACACCGCGGAGAAACGGCTTTCGGTAAGTTTATTAAAGTAAACTCCTTTTATGGCTTCAAATGTATGGACTTAACAAGCTAACAGTCCTTCCTCTAAACAGTTTGGACTGCGTTGGAGCAGCAGAATGTATGGAGCCCCGACGTGCTCGGACGTGCTAACAGAGTGACAAGCTTGATCAGCTCAAAGTAAGAAATTATATTTTTATTTATCTGTTTTGTACTGGACCTGTAAAGTACAGTTTTTTTTATTTATATTATAGTTATGGCCAGTTAAATGGGCTCATCAATCTTTCAGCCTAATTCAACTGTGTCAAGGACTTTATTTTCTAATCTGAAAGGTCTGGACTGAAACTGTGTGCCTTTCTGTTTTTATTGCACACCACTTTGATATAGCATCTTTTTGATTTTGCTCATATGGAGCAGGGCTGATTGAGCAGAGTTTATAATTTCAATGACTGTATGGTCAAGTGATGGGCAGCCAAGGCTGTCCATATTTGTGCATTTTTGTTTCTTTTCTTTGCAGTTTCCCTCATTTCTCAAGTGTTGTTTGTAACTCATAGAAATGTGCAGTTTTTAAAATGTTATTGTTGCCAGCCACATTTTATTTAACAATGAAAAATTATAGTTGGCTGTACATTTTACTTGTTATTTTAGTTGACATTACATGTCCCAAGCACTTTTATAGCTGCAATGTTTAATTTTATTTAAGTCAAATTTGTCCTAGCTATAGTGGGTATTGTCAGGATTATCTCAGGTAGAGCATGATCCAACCTATTGTTTAAGAATTAAAAAAAAAAAAAAATATGGCAGTTTTTCCATAACTTCAGTTGAAATGGTTCTTATTTTCTACAGACTGTTTGCCTATGGAATGTATCCAGTGGGGCAACACAATAAAGCAGACAAAATGTCCCTGACAGGAGATATATAATTTCACCTTAATATCGGTTTGTAATATCGGTTAATATCGTAATCGGAAATTAAGTGTTAAACAATATCGGCATATCGAATATCGGCAAAAAAGTCAATATCGAGCATCCCTAATATATATATATATATATATATATATATATATATATATATATATATATATATATATATATATATATATATATATATATATATATATATATATATATATATATATATATATTTTTTTTCATTCATTCAACCTTTATTTAGTCAGGTAAATCTTTTGAACCTCATGGGCTCATTTACGAAAGCGACCTGCTAAAACTAAAGAACAATGAACAGCAGTGATAGAATTTCATTAAACAATAAACAAACAAACAATAAACAATAGAAAACAAAAAGAGAGAAAAAAAAAAAAGATTTTTTTTTTTTTAACAAAGTATCAAAAAACTAGCAAAACATTATAAGGTAGACGTATAAAATCAAAGACAGGAACAAATCTGCATTGGTTTTTGCCAGGATTCCAACAGATTCTGAAAACCATTTAGAGAAGTCAAGGCCGAGAGCTTCAGATCTTTTTGTAAGATATTCCATGAAGCAGGAGCAGAATAGGAGAAGGCCCTTTTTCCAAGTTCAGTCCTCACTGACGGAACACTGCAGGTAATCATGTCCTGAGAGCGCACACTGTAGCTGCACTCACGCAAAGACATGTAGGAGGAGATGTATGAGGGCAGCAGACCAAGAAGTGATTTAAAGATGAAAATGTACCAGTGGAAGAGTCTGCGTGAGGTTAATGATGTCCAGTTAACCAGTGAATACAGGGTGCAGTGGTGGGTACGATAATCACAACCAGTTATGAATCTTAGTGCACCATGATAGACCACATCCAACATCCGCAGGGTGCTTGTAGGAGCATTCATGTAGAGAATGTCACCGTAATCAATGGAGGGAAGGAAAGTCACAGACACAAGGCGTTTCCTAACATTCAGTGATAGACAGGATCTGTTTCTGAAAAAGAAACCCAGTTTAACTTTCAATTTCTTCACTAGGTTTTCCACGTGGAGTTTAAAAGAGAGATGTGAATCGATCAGGATACCCAGATATTTATAGGAATCAACAAACTCAATAGGGACACCATTTGAAGAAAAAATCAGAGGAGGATCTGCTGGAACCGCCTTCCTATTTGAAAAAAACATCCCTTTTGTTTTATCAGCATTTAGGACAAGTTTGAGACGGAACAAATCTGACTGGATGATGTCAAAAGCGGATTGTAGTAACTGGAAAGCCTTAGCTACTGTTTTAGCTCGGCAATAAACAACTGTATCATCAGCATAGAAATGTAAGGATGCATCAGGGATGCAGTGACCTACATTAGCTATGTAGATTGTAAAGAGAGTTGGTCCTAAAACTGAGCCTTGTGGTACACCATTTTTAACTGTTAAATAGCTGGAAGAAGCACCGTTATGTTGAACACATTGCCTCCGATTGGAAAGATAGTTAGAAAACCAACCGATGGTGTGATCAGAGAAACCGATTTCTAAGAGCTTATGACACAGGATGTTATGATCCACAGTGTCAAAAGCTTTAGACAGGTCTAAGAAAAGTGCAGCACAATAGTCCTTAGCATCCAATGCTTCAACAACATCATTCAGAACCTTCAGAGAAGCAGTTGTTGTGCTGTGTTTTTTCCTGAAACCAGATTGATGGAGAGGTAAGATGTTAAATGAGTCCAGATAATTTTTGATCTGAGAGTTTATCAGTTTTTCTAGAACCTTGGCTAAGATGCAGAGTTTAGAGATCGGTCGATAATTGTTCAGTGAGGTGGGGTCACCTCCCTTCAGCAAAGGAAGAACAAAGGCTGTTTTCCAAGCATCCGGAATGGTGTTTTGGCTTATGGACAGATTAAAGATGTGGGTCACAGGGACTGTGATGATATGAGCAGCCAGCCTTAAGAAATAAGGTGGAAGTTCATCTGGACCTGCAGATTTTTTAGGATCAAGATCATTTAACAGTTTATTTACCTCACTGACTGAGAACGGAGAAAAAGAGAAGGTGTGATTAACAGATGGTTGACTTGTAGGAGGGATTTGATTTGTTGAAGTTTGATTATTAGATAAAGTGGCCGATTTTCCGTTTGTAACTGTATCAAATAAAGAACTAGAAGCAACAAAATGTTTATTGAAACAGTTCAGGATCTCGTGCTTATTTGACACAGGAACAGAGTCAACAAGAAATTGTGATGGGAGGTCAGATGATTGGGGGGTGCCTGAGAGAGATTTAATGGTTTTCCAGAATTTTTTAGGATCGTTTAGATTTTTGGAGGTCTGAGATAAGAAGTAGTTACGTTTTGCAGCTTTGATGGCAGTTGTGCATTTATTCCTTAGCTGCCGAAATTTCAACCAATCAGTGTCTGAGTGTGATT
This sequence comes from Garcialebias charrua, assembly GCA_038048925.1. Lineage (NCBI taxonomy): Eukaryota > Metazoa > Chordata > Actinopteri > Cyprinodontiformes > Rivulidae > Garcialebias > Garcialebias charrua. Next base: position 28,299 of record JBBPBX010011843.1, read on the forward strand.
TTCTTGCTGCTGCCCAAAGATGATCTCTCCAGTGCAGGAGATCAGCTAGTTCAGGAGTAAACCAGGGGCTGTCACGGCCCTTTATCCTGAACTGCCGGAAAGGAGTCTGTTCAGCATGTTTATAATTCAACAAGGACAATTTAAGTTTAAAGGTATTAGTATGGATGCTAAGCTAAAAAGGGGAGATGTTGTGGGTGCAGATAGTAGGAACCAACGTATTGGTACTGGGGCACTAGGGGACATCATTAGGTGATGCACCGTAGCCTGTAGAGTGACGCTCGTGAGTTGTACATGTGTTCGTGTTCAAGAGTTAATAAAGCCTGACTAAGTATCTCCAAGTGCTGCCCGTCTGGATGGTGTCCACACTGAGGAGTAGGCATAACATTACAACCTGGAGACAAGAGGTGGTGAGGGGTGGAGCTAAAATCTGGCCCGTCCTCACCTCCACCCCTCCTCGCCTCCCTCTGTCACCACTTCCCCCTCCATCTCCTCCGTCCCCCAGCTCGCCGTGCCTCTCGCAGTGCGAGCGGTGCCTCATGAAGCTGTCGCGCCACATGAACTTCTTGCCGCAGTTGAGGCAGTCGTACGGCTTGAGGCCGGTGTGGGTCTTCATGTGCTCCGTCAGGTGGTGCTTCATCTTGAACTTCTTGGCACAGACGGGGCAGTGGAACGGCCGCAGGTCCAGGTGCATGTTGATGTGTCGGTCCCTCATGCTCTTATGGGTGAAGGTCTTCCCACAGTGACACATAAAGACCTTTGTTGATCCAGCGGTGCTGCTGCCGCTGCAGCCGCCTCCAGCCCCTCCACCATCTGGACCATCAGCCCCCAAAACAGCCTGCAGGTGGACTGCTCCGTGTTCCACACTAGAACCTTTGAAGGAGGCTCCCCCCATCATCCCTCCTGCCATCCCCAGTGGAGGAGCGGCAGAATCCAGGGAGAGTCCAGAGGCCTGGCTGTAGAGCAGGATCTGGTTCCCCTGCATGTCCAGCAGCAAGAGCTGGGCCCGGGCCGAGGCTGCGGACTGAACCTGGCCAAGCAGAGCTGAAAGTGCCCGGCTGCTGTTCTGGTTCTGACCCGCAGTGCTGTCATGAAGATGCTGAGCTAAGGTCTGTTCCATCAGACTGCCTTCAAACTTGAGGTAGTCTTCTGAAGTCTGGCAGTAGTCCACCTGTACAGAGACACACATTTAGGATCCAGTCATGAGTAAAAAATAAAACTACTTCCAGAACAAGTTTGGGAGGATTTAAAAACATCAGAACATTTTTTTCTGCTTTGGAGTAAGATGTTGGGGGAGAAGCAGTTTTTGTTTGGCGTTTCCTTCTGGATGGAAGACGAAACGTCTCAGCACAAAAAAAAAAAAAAACGTCCAGATGACCTGACTGTTGGATTTTATACCTGGATTATTGAACATGGACGTTGGTGATCAGAACATTTAGCCACATTTAAAATAATGGAAAGTTAATTACATAGTACTCATTCTATTTTTACCCATATATGCTGGAAGAAATGCTTGAGGTCTTTTCAATTCAACTGTGGACGTTTGGCGCCCTCTAGTGGTTATTTAAAGCACCACCACATTCCATCAGATTTCTGTCATTTCTCCACAAATACAAATACATTCCTTCACTAAGAGTCAGACTTTCTTTATTTGTCATGTGCACCACATGTGGTACATGTGGAGGAACGAAATTATGTACAGAGTCCCAGTTACAATTAATCAGCCATTAGTCAAAAACTTGTTTCAGGACAAGTTTGGGGTATTTTAAAACCTCTTAATATTTCACTAAATTTAAAAAAGGTACTTGTGTTATTTTTTTTAAATAAATTTTGGACAGATGTAAAATAAGTTTTTCTTTTTAATCTGGTTACTTCATCACCCTCTAGTGGTCATCTAAAATACAGCACCACTTGTTTTTTTTAAATCAAATTGCCATGTTTGATTTTTCATCAGGACATTTCATCCCTGAACAGAAGGATCCAGCTCACCTGTGAGTCCATGTCTCTCTCCGCTCGGGCCCCCAGCTCGCTGGAAAGGCTCCTGACGTTTGAAATGTTGAAGTGTCCCCTCTCCCTGTCTTGTGCCACCATCTCCCTCTCATCCTCTTCATCCTCGTCCTCCTCGTCTCCTCCTCCTCCCCGGACACCACGATCAGGTGGTCGTCCTCGGTTTTCACCACCACCCACTGTCTGCGGGGCATGATGCTGGGCTGGCTGTAGGTGGGACGCTTCTGTAGGGACATGGCCGAGTCCTCCCCGTCCTCCACAGGACAACTTTATGTTAACATCTGTTATTTATTAATGCTTACATAGAAACTATGTGGCTTTGTTTAAAAACTGTCACTTTTTTAAAGTAAACTGCAGCATATTGATTTATTGATTATTGATTATTGATTTATTGATTATTGATTTATTGATTATTGATGGACAGTTACGTGAAAACAAAATAAAACTTTTGAATTACTTGTCCATCTTTACGTAAAGTTTATTTCCTGGTTCACTCACCTGGTAGGAGGAAACACCGAAGCTGTCGCTGACCCCGACCTCCTGCTCCAACACGGAGCTCCATTTCTTCCTCCTTCCGCTGCCTCCTCCTCTTCCTCTCTTCCTTTGGTGGTACAGCACCTCCTCCTCTTCATCCTCCTCCTCCTCAATAAGCAGAGCCTCCTCTCCTCCTGAGGGGGTGCAGTAGCTGGGGGTGTAGCTGGCTCTCGCTCCCTGAGGGCCGGCTGGGGAGCTGGGGGCTCTTTGGGGCTCATGGGACTCCACATCTGGACACCACCTGTGCTGCCAGCTGTTAGCATCACCCTCAGTGTTGCTGCTGCTACACCCAGAGTTGGCTGACCTTTCACCTCCTCCTGCTCCTCCTGTGCTGCTGCTCCTCCTCCACCCCCCATCACTGCAGAGCAAACGCTACAATGGACATGTTTTTCAACAGAACCTGGACACAGGTGGACAGAACGTTACATGAACATCTTGTAGAAGTTCTAATCTTGGTCCATGTCTGCAGGATACTGATCATTTCATCTGATCCTGACTGATATAATCCAGTAAACTGATAAAGTTGACACAGTTTTAGTGCGACTCCACGTAGTTTTAGATATTTGTTGGCCCACCTGGTGGTGGAGGTACGGCGAGGACGCAGCCAGGACGCAGCAGCGGCGGGCCTTGAACACGTGTCCCTGGACGTGGATGGAGAGGTCACAGAGGCTGCCGTCCTCTCTCTGACGGTTCGGGCCGTCCAGAACCGAGGCCTGAGCGCTGGGGAAGCTCACCTGCACCACTGAGCCACCTGAGCTGCTGCTGCTTCACCTCCATGGGCACCGACTGCATCTGGAGCATTTCAAAAAGCTTTATTGACTTCAAGTGTTTTCAACAAAACAAACTGAGTCATTGCTTGATGTAGATTCTCGTCCATCCTGGACCTGACAACTCTTAAGAGTTGAACTAAAATGGACTTTTGTTCTTTTTGGAGACATTTCAAGCCTCAGCTGAAAGATTTGATTCTGATCATGATTGGGAGTTTCATGTGTTTAGTTTTGGGGGAATCACACTAAAGGGGTCACTGGAGTCAGTGGACGGCTGGTCAGAGGTGAAACATCTTCAAACAGGAAGTCCAGCTGCATCATATTCAGATTAATGATGCTTTCTATAAAAACAACTGTGAGCACAATGTGAGGATCAACCTTTAGACTCTGACATCCCAACTCAAGAAGTTTAGGATCAAACTAGTACTGTAGATGATTTATGATGAAATGTACTGACTGATTTCAGTTTAAGATGAGTTTTGTGTTGTTTTTAGTTGCAGCAGCCAAAAAATGAAATTACAAATAATAGCAGTAATTAAATTTGCAAAGATGCAACAACATAACCAGAACATATTTAACCTGATATGCAAACAACATAAATATGTTACAAAAATCACAGCAGAATAAATAAAAAACTTATATTATAAGTTACTAAGATAAAGTAAGTCAAAGATGAACATATAAATATGACAGAAAATGACTTTTGTTGCAGAATGCATGAAACAAACACCTGGAGCATGCAGACACTTTTAGTTGATGATAACAAGCTGCAGGTTAAAAGACTTTAAAATGTTTTGTTGTTGACCGTGTGCCACAGAAACAGTCACTCCCATCACTCCATTATGTGACGTCACTCCCATCACTCCATTACAGATGTGACGTCACTCCCATCGCTCCATTACAGATGTGACGTCACTCCCATCACTCCATTATGTGACGTCACTCCCATCGCTCCATTACAGATGTGACGTCACTCCCATCACTCCATTACAGATGTGACGTCACTCCCATCATTCCATTACAGATGCGACGTCACTCCCATCACTCAGCATAAAATATATTCAGATTGCTGGTAGAGAAATGTGTTTGAGCAACTGGCAGATGACACAACTCTATTTCTAAAAGATTGCTCTCAAGTAAAGTGTGCTGTTGAGCTGCTTGGTGAATTTTCTGCAGCCTCAGGTCTCAACCTTATCTAAATGTGAGACAAAGCTGTAAATTCCTTGCTAAAATCTAGATTTATAGTGTTTTCTAATTATATTTCCTCTTACTTATCTACTTTAAAGTATTGTACTAATGCAAAAGCAAACTAAAACAATCTGTAACGAATTTCTGTTGTAAGCTGCCCAAAACACATTTTTGTTTTTGTGCCTTTATTCTTTTGTGCTATGCATGCCTTAAGTCTCGAGCCATGTTTGACATTGTAAGTTTTTTTTTTGTACTTGTTTTTTTTTAATAAAAAAAAAGACGTGTTAGCATGATGCTAGCTGACGTTAGCTCCCACGGTTGGTGTGAAACCAACACAAAGCAGGTTGGGTTCACTGTTTCAGGTTCTGCCGGCCTCAGAGGTCCAGTCTGTGGGGCAGGAGGAGGCAGACCGAGCCGCCTGTTGATCCAGGACCTGGACTTTCAGGAGCATTTTTCAGGAAAACCTTCAGTAAACATCAGGTTTCTGCAGACTCACGTGTCAAGTCGCCTCTCCATGACCCACGTGACTTCCGCATTCCATTCTTACAATGGGAGTTCACCACGCCCCCCTCAGCCTCAGCACATCAATCAATCAATCAGTCTTCATTGATTGCACCTGTGTGAAATTTTTATTACACTGTACAGAATAGACATTAAGGGCACAAAATTACAATTTGTTTGGGTTCCAGCGCATGTCGGTGTGGAGGGAAATGAAAAAGCAGACTTACTGGCTAAACAAGCAATCAAGAGACTGTCCATAGACCTACAAGTCCCACTTTGCAAATCAGAAATTAAACCGTTTATCAAGAAATATACACAAACTGTATGGCAAGAGCACTGGGATCTACAGGAAACTGGAAGACATTTGTACAGCATACAAAAACGTGTTGGGTTAGGTAGGACAACAAAATGGAATAGGAGAGTGGAAAATGTCATCACTCGACTCAGAATAGGACACTCAGGTCTCAACTACTCTCTACATAGAATGGGCAAACATCCAACAGGAAAATGCACACACTGTAATCAACCAGAGACAGTTGAACATGTTCTGCTGCACTGCAATAACTACAAGATCCAAAGGAAACATCTGTTTAAGTCATTATCAAAAGAAAAACGTCAGAACTTCACATTAGCTGGGCTCTTGGAGGAAAACTCGCCAGATACATACAGTAAAGTTGTTTTGTTCATGAAGTCGATTAGCTTGTTTTGTCGAATTTAGTTTATTTTTATTATTATTATTATTTATTTTTCTTTATTTTACTTTATTTTATTATTATTATTGTTTATTTATTTTTTTTTATTATTATTATTATTATTATTATTATTATTATTTTTTTTTTTTCCTGTCTATTATCCAAGTCCACAAGATTGCACCTGTGAAGAAGATCTGTATTTAAACTCCTGCCAAACAGAGTTTGTGACAAAAGCATTCAGTATGGACCAACCAAATATGAAGAGTTGCTAAATTATCTGTGCGGAGGAATTCCTCCTCACGCAGGTAAAACAATTCGAAGGAGAGCGATAAACTTTGAGAATGAAGGTAAGTGTATGACTCGTGACAAGGAGCATGGCTAAGGCTGCTACTTTTTGTGAGTGTACTACTTGTATTCAATTTTGCTGCTTAATTTCATTTAGCCTCTTCATACTGTTCTACAGGTGATGTCCTTTTTATAAAGGGACACTTCGCCAGGTTCTAAAAGCAGCTGAAGCTTTCCAGGACACGGTGAAGTTGGTGCTTCTCACCGTGGCCAGAGAAAGAGCACAGATCTTAACTCAAAGTTATTACTGGCCACGGATGACTAAAGATATCCAGAAATGGGCAAGTCAAATATATATATATATTTTTTTACAGATAATTTGATTATTTGAAAAGGGGCAGATGTACCGGTAATTTTTCTTTCTGCTGCCATTCATTTTATATTTTTATAAGATGCGTGTGATTTTATTTTTATAAAATGAATAAATGAAACCTCACAGCATACATAAAATCCCGTTCTATATATATTTTTTTAGAGAGATTTCAGGAAGACAGTTTTTAAAGACAACATTTATGATGGAATATTACCTTTTTAATTAGTGCCTTCATAAAGAAGCAATTTTCACATGTAGGAGATATTTTCAGCTTTGTGAATAGCAGCCAAATTACAGAATGTTAATATTGGATTTATGATTTTTATTTTTTTTGGGGGGGGGGGTCGGACATATTACAACTCTTATATTAATACATGTACAGTATTACAATTTTTGTCACATTTCACAGGTGTCTCAATGTACTGTGTGCCACCCTCGCCAGGAGGCAGACCAACCAACAAAGGTACAAATTCCTAGTTCATTTACTAACACTGAAAGCATCGTAACAAATTTGGATAAAGAAATTTATGTATTTTTATATTATACTTGGCATGTAGTATATTTCAAAGTTATTATTAAAAGGGGAAAGTAAATGGTTCAAGATTATGCCCATAATTAAAGTAAAAATTTGCAGGCAGTTTAACAAGCTATGTTGAGTATACATTTTTAAATGTTGTTGGCATATAGGTGTTACTTTTTTTGGTTGTAGTGTATTGCACATACCTAATGTAACATTATGTCAAGTAAAGAGTTGGCAGAAACGGTTTGGTTCAAGTATTTAATGTTAAGTTATAGTGTGGTCACAATATATGACAAGTGCTACCATATTCTGTGACAGTCTATATAAGTCTGGTCCTCTGGACATTCAAAAAACAAAGCAAAAAAAAATGTAGAAAGGTTTCGTCTTTCATTCGAAAGACTTCCTCAGTCTGAGGTGCTGTATTCAGCTCAGTCTTATAAAAAGCACCTCTCACAGTGGATCAACCAGTTGACTGAAACTGGTTGATCCACTGTGAGAAGGTGCTATTTATAAGACTGAGCTGAATACAGCAGCTCAGACTGAGGAAGTCTTTCGAATGAAAGACGAAACCTTTCTACATTTTTTTGTTTTTTTGAATGTCCAGAGGACAAGACTAAGCAAGAAACTATTGCTGAGTCATTGCTCACGTTGTGCTGCGTGGGGTTTGTTTAAGGCACGTAAAGACAGACCACAAGCAGCTGCCACGGTGACTGGAGACAAACGTCGTCCTGCAGCAGCCAGAGCGTCTCTTTGAGGGGCAGGAGCTGCCACAGATACTGGTCCTTCTAGAGGTAAGATGCAGCAGCCCAGCAGCAGCAGCAGCCCAGCAGCAGCGCGAGCAGCAGCAGCAGCGCGAGCAGCAGCAGCAGCGCGAGCAGCAGCAGCGCGAGCAGCAGCAGCGCGAGCAGCAGCAGCGCGAGCAGCAGCAGCGCGAGCAGCAGCAGCGCGAGCAGCAGCAGCGCGAGCAGCAGCAGCGCCCAGCAGCAGCGCGAGCAGCAGCAGCCCAGCAGCAGCAGCAGCCCAGCAGCAGCCCAGCAGCAGCAGCCCAGCAGCAGCGCGAGCAGCAGCAGCCCAGCAGCAGCGCGAGCAGCAGCAGCCCAGCAGCAGCGCGAGCAGCAGCAGCCCAGCAGCAGCGCGAGCAGCAGCAGCCCAGCAGCAGCGCGAGCAGCAGCAGCCCAGCAGCAGCCCAGCAGCAGCCCAGCAGCAGCCCAGCAGCAGCAGCAGCAGCGCCAGCAGCAGCAGCAGCAGCCCAGCAGCAGCAGCCCAGCAGCAGCAGCAGCCCAGCAGCAGCACAGCAGCAGCCCAGCAGCAGCCCAGCAGCAGCAGCCCCAGCAGCAGCAGCCCAGCAGCAGCAGCAGCAGCGCCAGCAGCAGCAGCAGCAGCCCAGCAGCAGCAGCCCAGCAGCAGCAGCCCAGCAGCAGCAGCGCCAGCAGCAGCCCAGCTATAATTGATGGGATTGTCTTTGTATTTTTTGTAAAAAATAAATATAAAAAAATTATCTAAAGTGTGAGGACATTGTTTCTCTCAACTGTACGTGACTTCTTGGATCAACGAATCCTTTTCTAATGACCTAATTAAAAACTTAATGAGTTTTGTGCAAATGATCCAAACAAACGCTACGTTGTTTTGAGTAGAGCAGTACAGGACCTCAAGAAGTTGATGGAGCTGAAAACTACTTTAAAGGTCTTGACTACTGATGCTACCAAACATCTTCAGTCTAATGCAGAGGCTCTGAAAGCTGAGAACAACCAATGGATGCAAAATTAAAAATAACTATCTGGAAAACCATTCCAGGAGGAAAAACATTGTAGTTGATGGTATCCCAGAATCACCAAATGAAAAATGGCCTGACTCAGAATTTTTTTAGAAATTCTAAATGGCAAATTCAATCAAAAGCACATTGAAATTGATCAGACACACCGTCTTGGAAAGCCATTAAAGGATTGTGACAAAAGACCAAGACAGATAATAAACTCTATACTGTATAAAGACAACGGCTCATCCTGTCAAAAGCAAACTAACAGAGGCTGAAACATCGAGGACTATTCAGAGGCCGTGCGTCAAAACTGTAAAGAACTGCTGCCTGAGATGAGAGCTGCAAGAGGAGAATGGGCCTATCTGAATTATGATTGACTCATCGTGCGACCCATGAGTGAGCGTCCTACGAGAGAGCGGTACATGGTTCTAATGAGGAGGATCAATAATCTGTTGCTCTGGCATTCACAACTGTTAATTTTCTGTTCATCTTATGGTAGATCATGTTCCATGTTCCCCGAAGCAAAAACAAATTTATGTACTAATTTAACTTCTGGTAGTGACCCTCCAAACTTAACATCCAATAATTTGATTTTTCATTCTTTTGAGCCACAAAATAAGGTTTATAATACCTGTTTTAATCCTGATTTCTTTTCATAAGAATATTCTTATATAGACCTAAACGCATGACGGAAACCAGTCTAATATTTATGATCATGTAATTATTTAAATCGGTCTGTTCAACTTTCATTGCATCTTGTAAAATGTCAACCTTTTCTTCTCTCCATCTTAACATAAGTCTTTCAAAAAACTACGATCACTTTTACCATTCTCTTGCATCACTGAACCATATGTTCACAATAATTGCATTGACCGAAACTTGGCTAAATGATGAAATCCATTCACTGTTTAATATTGATGGTTACACAGCTGTTCACCATGGTTACACAGCTGTTCACCATGGTTACACAGCTGTTCACCGAAGTGGAGGAGGAGTCTCTATGTTCAAAAGGACCATGAATTCAAACAGATCTGATTTTGAAGAGAAGTTTCATGGCTGTAATACAGAATGTTTTTATTGCGGTTCAATCTATGAAAAGAAAATTTGATTGTAGGATGTATCTACCGTCCTCCTAATATAGACCTAAACAATTTCAAAGAATGTCTTACAGATGTCTTAGAACTTGTTGCTAAAGAGGGTAAACTTTATTAGGTGACTTCAATGTCAACCTCTTGAATGAGGACAAACATCACATAGATGAACTTACAAATATTTTGTCTTCAAATTATTTTTATCCCCTCATTTGTAAGCCCACTAGAATAACTCCTCAGTCCTCTACATTGATAGACAATATTTTTATCAATGCACTGACAGATGTTATAAAATCTGATATTCTTCATACTGATATTTCAGACCACCTTCCTGTTTTTCAGTTTTCTTCAATAATTAACAAACAGTTCACAAATAAATCAAAGAGTTTATTTTAGAAATTTCAATGAAAGTAACATTACCAACTTCTCAAGTATACTAGCAAAGATGTCTTGGGAAACAGTATATGAAGTTTCTGATGTGAATGTGGCCTATAAGAATTTTAATGCAAAATTTTGTTCAGTTTTTGACAAATGTTTTCTGATTTCTGAAGGTAAAGGAAGTTCTGTAAAATTTAACAAACCATGGTTTACTACAGAACTTAGGAAATCTGCATTAAAGAAAAACAAGTTGTATAATACACCCTTATGATGAGTAAAATAAATGGACAAAATGTTCCCTCGCCCGGACGCGGGTCACCGGGGCCCCACTCTGGAGCCAGGCCCGGAGGTGGGGCACGTTGGCGAGCGCCTGGTGGCCGGGCTTTTACCCATGGAGCTCGGCCGGGCACAGCCCGAAGAGGAGACGTGGGTCCCCCTTCCCATGGGCTCACCACCTATGGGAGGGGCCAAAGGGGTCGGGTGCAATGTGGGATGGGTGGTGGCCGAGGGCGGGGACCCTGGCGGTCTGATCCTCGGCTACAGAAGCTGGCCATTGGGACATGGAATGTCACCTCTCTGGTGGGGAAGGAGCCTGAGCTAGTGTGTGAGGTTGAGAGGTTCCGACTAGAAATAGTCGGACTCACCTCAACGCATGGCTCTGGCTCTGGAACCAGTTTCCTTGAGAGGGGTTGGACACTCTTCCACTCTGGAGTTGCCCCTGGTGAGAGGCGCCGAGCAGGAGTGGGCATACTTGTTGCCCCCCATCTTGGTGCCTGTACGTTGGGGTTCACCCCGGTGAACGAGAGGGTAGCCTCCCTTCGCCTACGTGTGGGGGGACGGGCTCTGACTGTTGTTTGTGCCTATGCGCCAAACGGCAGCGCAGATTACCCACCCTTTTTGGAGTCCTTGGAGGGGGTATTGGAGAGTGCGCCTCCTGGGGACTCCCTTGTTCTACTGGGGGACTTCAACGCTCACGTGGGCAATGACAGTGAGACCTGGAGGGGTGTGGTTGGGAGGAACGGCCCCCCTGATCTGAACCCGAGTGGTGTTCTGTTATTGGACTTCTGTGCTCGTCATGGATTGTCCATAACGAACACCATGTTCAGGCATAAGGGTGTACATATGTGCTCTTGGCACCAGGACACCCTAGGTCGCAGTTCGATGATCGACTTTGTTGTCGTCTCATCTGATCTGCGGCCGCATGTCCTGGACACTCGGGTGAAGAGAGGGGCGGAGCTGTCAACTGACCACTACCTGGTGGTGAGTTGGCTCCGATGGTGGGGGAGGATGCCGGTCAGACCTGGCAGACCCAAACGTATTGTGAGGGTCTGCTGGGAACGTCTGGCAGAGTCTCCCGTAAGACGGAGCTTTAACTCCCACCTCCGGGAGAGCTTTGAACACGTTCCGAGGGAGGCGGGGGACATTGAGTCCGAGTGGGCCATGTTCCGCGCCTCTATTGTCGAGGCAGCTTATCAGAGTTGTGGCCGCAAGGTTGTTGGTGCCTGTCGTGGTGGCAACCCTCGAACCCGGTGGTGGACACCGGCGGTGAGGGATGCTGTCAGGCTGAAGAAGGAGTCCTATTGGGCCTTTTTGGCCTGTGGGACCCCGGAAGCAGCAGATAGGTACCGACAGTCCAAGCGGCATGCGGCTCGGGTGGTTGCTGAGGCAAAAACTCGGGCGTGGGAGGAGTTCGGAGAGGCCATGGAGAATGACTTCCGTACGGCTTCGAGGCGATTCTGGTCCACCATCCGGCGTCTCAGGGGGGGAAAGCGGTACGCGACCAACACCATTTATGGTGGGGATGGCGTGCTGTTGACCTCAACTCGGGATGTTGTGAGTCGGTGGGCGGAGTACTTCGAAGACCTCCTCAATCCTACTGGCACGTCTTCCACTGAGGAAGCGGAGCCTGGGGACTTTGGGTCGGGCTCTCCAATCTCTGGAGCTGAGGTCACCGAGGTGGTTAAAAAGCTCCGCGGTGGCAAGGCTCCGGGGGTGGATGAGATTCGCCCTGAGTTCCTTAGGGCTCTGGATGTTGTGGGGTTGTGTTGGCTTACGCGACTCTGCAATATCGCGTGGACATCGGGGGCAGTTCCCTTGGATTGGCAGACTGGGGTGGTGGTTCCCCTATTCAAAAAGGGGGACCGTAGGGTGTGTTCCAACTATAGGGGGATCACACTCTTAAGCCTCCCTGGTAAGGTCTATTCAGGGGTTCTGGAGAGGAGGGTCCGTCGGATAGTCGAACCTCGGATTCAGGAGGAGCAGTGTGGTTTTCGTGCTGGTCGTGGAACACTGGACCAGCTCTACACCCTCAACAGGGTCCTGGAGGGTGCGTGGGAGTTTGCCCAACCAGTTTACATGTGCTTTGTGGACTTGGAAAAGGCATTCGACCGCGTCCCTCGGGGGGTTCTGTGGGGGGTACTCCGGGAGTATGGGGTACCAGGCCCATTGATATGGGCTGTTAGGTCCCTGTACGACCGGTGTCAGAGCTTGGTCCGCATTGCCGGCAGTAAGTCAGGCTCGTTTCCGGTGAGAGTTGGACTCCGCCAAGGTTGCCCTTTGTCACCGATTCTGTTCATAACTTTTATGGACAGAATTTCTAGGCGCAGCCAAGGTGTTGAGAGGATCCGTTTTGGTGGCCTTAGAATCGCTTCTCTGTTTTTTGCAGATGATGTGGTCCTATTGGCTTCATCAGCTCGTGATCTACAGCTTTCGCTGGAGCGGTTTGCAGCCGAGTGTGATGCGGCCGGGATGAGGATCAGTTCCTCCAAATCCGAGGCCATGGTCTTGAGCCGGAAAAGGGTAGCATGCCCTCTCCGGGTCGGGGAGGAGGTCCTGCCCCAAGTGGAGGAGTTTAAGTATCTCGGGGTCTTGTTCACGAATGAGGGAAAACTGGAGCGTGAGATCGATAGGCGGATAGGTGCAGCGTCCGCAGTGAAGCGGGCGCTGTACCGGTCTGTCGTGGTGAAGAGAGAGCTGAGTCGAAAGGCAAAGCTCTCAATTTACCGATCGATCTACGTTCCCACCCTCATCTATGGTCATGAGCTTTGGGTTGTGACCGAAAGAACGAGATCTCGGATACAAGCGGCTGAAATGAGTTTTCTCCGCAGGGTGTCTGGACTCTCCCTTAGAGATAGGGTGAGAAGCTCAGTCATCCGGGAGGGACTCGGAGTAGAGCCGCTGCTTCTCCACATCGAGAGGAGCCAGTTGAGGTGGCTCGGGCATCTGGTTAGGATGCCTCCTGGACGCCTCCCTGGTGAGGTGTTCCGGGCATGTCCCACCGGGAGGAGACCCAGAGGAAGACCCAGGATACGCTGGAGGGACTATGTTTCTCGGCTGGCCTGGGAACGCCTTGGGATTCCCCCGGAGGAGCTGCTCCAAGTGGCTGGGGAGAGGGAAGTCTGGGCCTCCCTACTTAGGCTGCTACCCCCGCGACCCGACCCCGGATAAGCGGACGAAAATGGATGAAAATGGATGGAAGTTGTATAAAAGATATTTGCAAAACCCAAGTCCTTTAAATTTAGCAACATACAAAAATCATAGGAATAATTATAATCACCTCATTAGAAATACTAAACAAAATTACTATAGCGATCAATTTATTCATTCATCAATTAATTCAAAAATTACATGGGATATTTTAAAAGTACTACTCAACAAGAAAAATGCATCTACCTCATCCCAGGCTACATTTCATTCATTCATTCAACCTTTATTTATTCAGGTAAATCTCATTAAGCCTTGTGGACTCATTTACAAAAGTGACCTGCTATAAACTAAAGAATGATGAACAGCAATGGTCGAATTTCCTTAAACAATAAAAAGAAAAACATAAGAGAGAAATACAAAGTATCAAAAACTTGCAAAACACCACAAGGTAGATGTACAAAATCAAAAACAAGAACATATCTGCAATGGTTTTTTCCAGGATTCCAACAGATTCTTAAAACCATTTAGAGAGATCAAGGCCGAGAGCTTCAGATCTTTTTGTAAGATATTCCATGAAGCAGGAGCAGAGTAGGAGAAGGTCCTTTTTCCAAGTTCAGTCCTCACTGAGGGAACACTGCAGGTGTTTCAGAATGGCACTTCAATCATAACAGATCCAACCGAAATTGCAAATAAATTTAATCATTTTTTTAATAAATGTGGGACCACACCTTGCAAAGAATATTGATAATTTTTCTGATTCTCCTTCTGATTTCATAAATGAAAATTATCCCTCTTTAAATACGTTTGATCCAATAAAACCTTTAGAAGTACTTGACATCATTAAGAATCTTAAAAACTCTGCTGGCCTCAATGAAATTACAGCCTATGTTATCAAAAAAGTTGCACCTATAATTGTTGCTCCGTTAACATTTATTTTTTCCCTGTCACTTGAATCTGGTATTATCCCACAAGATCTAAAACTTGCCAAGGTCATCCCGCTGTTTAAAGCTGATGATCCATCTGTATTTTCAAATTATCGTCCCATATCAGTTCTCCCGTGCTTTTCTAAGATACTTGAGAGATTGGTGTACTCTAGAATCTTGAGGCATCTTGATGCCAACAATATTTTGTATGAGCATCAGTATGGCTTTAGAAAGAATTGTTCTACATATATGGCTCTCTTGCATCTTAGAGAAAAGATTTCAATTGCTTTTGAGAAAAATGAATATGCTTTAGGAATTTTCTTGGACTTATCAAAAGCGTCTGACACTGTGGATTATGAACTCTTGTTATCAAAAATGTCTTGTTATGGTTTTAAAAATAAGGTTCTGAAATGGGTTGAAAATTATTTGCACAACAGAGCAAATTGTAATTTTTAATGGGAAATTGTCAAGGAACCATTTTGGGTCCATTGTATCTCATATACATTAATGATCTACCAAAAGTGTCTAGTGTTTTGACACCTATCTTATTTGCTGATGATACCAATCTTTTTGTTGCTGATGGTAACTTTGACTCACTTATTGATTAGGCAAATTATGGGCTCATTCAATTTGCTCAGTGGTTTCAGTTAAATAGACTATCACTTAATGTTAAAAAAATCTAATTTAATCTTATTTAAGAATAAGAATAAAAATTACAATCCAGAAAAAAAACTAAAATTTATATTAATAATTTACTTTCTAATGTTTCATCAGCAACGTTTTTAGGTGTCTATATTGATGAGAAACTTTGTTTTAAGAATCACTGTGAATCTGTGTATAAAAAGATTTCTAAATCTTTAGGTATTGTAAAAAAGGTTAAACCATATCTAAAAACAAGTTCTTTATTGACTTTGTACAATAGTTTAATTTATCCCCATATTTCTTAGTGTAATTTAATTTGGGATAGTACCTATCCTTCTTACTTGCAGTCACTTCATGAACTTCAAAATACTATTGTAAGAATT
Source organism: Garcialebias charrua (assembly GCA_038048925.1). Classification (NCBI taxonomy): domain Eukaryota; kingdom Metazoa; phylum Chordata; class Actinopteri; order Cyprinodontiformes; family Rivulidae; genus Garcialebias; species Garcialebias charrua. Next base: position 43,762 of record JBBPBX010011843.1, read on the forward strand.
GTTACTAACTCTCCATATTTAGCTCCATCCACACCTCTCTAAAAAAATTAGAAATTCTTACAATCTATGATGTGAATAAGTATCAAACAGGAATCCTTATGTATAAAGTTATATGCATTCCACTTTCTTTACCTAAATATTTTCATAATTTCTTTGAGTTTAATTCTTCTTCTTATTCATACTCTACAAGAAGGAGGTATGATTTACATATCCCCTTCTGTAGAACCACTGGTGCTAAATTTTCATTCATGCGTCAGGGTGTTGTGCTATGGAACAGTTTAAAACAATCATGTACAACATTATCTGTATTTAAAAGAAACCAGGAAGTACTGGTACCCTAACACTCTCAGATACACATCCTTTAGGATTGTCTGTTTGTTGTCCACTGTTGTCATCACTCTTTGTTAAAATCATGTCTCTCTTGTAAATGAGTTCCTGAGGCTCAATGGGACTAACCTGTAGAAATAAAGGTTGAATGAATGGAAAAAAGATGAGGGGGTTTAGAGCCACAGGAGCATTTCTCTAGTTCTTACAACCATTTAAGTTACTTCCTATTTATTTTGATGTGTGATGAAGGAACTGGTCCGGTGAAGTTCTTATAACTTGTTTTTAGGGTCTTTTGTTTTAGTCTATTAATCTGACATCAATCTTTTTCCTCTCCGTGCTTTGATTGATCACATTGTTCAGACATTTTCACCTGTAATTCTTTGAAAATCCAACACTGATGAAATGAACTGTTTCAACAAAAAAATTGTTGCGTCTAGTTCATTATTTGACACAGTTACAAATGGAAAATCATCCACTTCATCTAAAATTCAAACTTCTACAAATCAAATCCCTCCTACAAGTCAATCCTCAGTTAATCACGGCATCACACCTTCTCCTTTTCTGTTTTCAGTCAGTGAAGTAAATAAACTGTTAAAAGATCTTGATCCTAAAAAATCTGCAGGTCCAGATGAACTTCCACCTTATTTCTTAAGGCTGGCTGCTCATATCATCACAGTCCCTGTGACCTAGAGCTGTCATCGGGCCGGAAATCCACGGCCCTACCCTACCCGAGCCCTTAGTTTAATTACCCAAGCCCGAGGGAGCCCGCTCATTTCCTAGAAATCACCGCCCGACCCGACCCTACCCGATTAAAAAAAAAAAAAAAAAAAACACTACGTTTATTTATTAAGCTTTATTAAGCGCTAAAAAAATAATGGTCGAAAACAGCCTATATTGCACAACCTGGCTTGAATTATAACAGTAACAGTGATAAAGAACAATAAAAAGTATCACAAATATATTAATAAGAACTGCACAAACATGAACAAAATAAAACGCGCATATATCAAGATGGCTTTGTTTGCGCCGGCCGGAGCGGCCGTCAGCTGCGCAGCCTCTTCAGCTGTGCAGTGTGAAATCGGTCAAGAAGTTTTTCTACTTACATGGCTTACATGTTGTCATGTAAGAACAATATCGCGTCCACTGTAGCAGGTTTGAGAGATGTCCTCCTCTGATCGATTGTGAGTCCAGCCGCGCTGAAAACTCTCTCGCTGCTGCTGCTGCTCGCTGGGATGCACTGTCTGATTCATCCACTGCGTTCTCCCACTCAGCAAAAGAACTTGATGTTGTTCTTCTTTGTTTTGATGGAGGAGGTGTGAGCGCGCTGCTCGCGGTGACTTTTGATGTTGAAGCTTCAGGAAGTTCAGGTGCGGCAACTTGTTCCGCCGCAGATGAGAGCAGTGTGCGGACGTGAGCGTGCACCTGACGCACGTCAGCTGCTGGGCTGAGTTGCGCAATTTAGTGGCTGCGCTGCGGTTTTCACCATCTAAATTCACTCTATTAATTATTTCCTCATCAGTAAACTTACTGCCTTATATTCTTTACAAGCAGATTAAAACAATTTTATATTGTGTGCATTTTTATTTAGTTTTGTTTGTGCTGTATGATTAAAAAAACCACATCAAAGCCCGAGCCCGACCCGGCCCGCCAATCAAACGCAAAAATATGGCCCTACCCTACCCGAAGTCGGGTAGGGCTCGGGTAGGGTAGGGCTCGGGCGAAGAAACGACACCTCTACTGTGACCCACATCTTTAATCTGTCCATAAGACAAAACTCAATTCCGGATGCTTGGAAAACAGCCTTTGTTCTGAAGGGAGGTGATCCCACATCACTGAACAACTATCGACCGATCTCTAAATTCTGCATTTTAGCCAAGGTTCTAGAAAAATTGATAAACTCTCAAATCAAAAATTATCTGGACTCATTTAACATCTTACCTCTCCATCAATCTGGTTTCAGGAAACAACACAGCACAACAAATGCTTCTCTGAAGGTTCTTAATGACATTAAAATAGATGTGATTTCCTGGCTGTTAAAAGGCCAGTCCAGATTCATTCATTCATTCATTCAACCTTTATTTATACAGGCTAGCCTCGTTGAGCCACGGGGACTCATTTACAAGAGGGACCTGTCTCACTCACACCCAGGGTCAATTTAGAGTTACCAATCAACCTAACATGCATGTTTTTGGACTGTGGGAGGAAACCGGAGCACCCGGAGAAAACCCTTGTATTCCTCCAGTTGTTTTACATTTGTTGAAAGCAAGTGTGTGAGTAGAGGAAGAACAGCACCCCCTGGTGGCCACTGTGAGAAGTGCAAAAAGCCTACGGCACCTGGTATTCCCGTTCTAAAAAACACGTTACCTTTGAACGTCCAATTAAATTTATATATTGTAAGAGGGGGTGAAGAGACGACACAGGAGACAGGCTGTAGAACTTCACCTTTTAATCAACTCTTACTAAACTGGCGGGAACCCGCCCAACACTGCTTTATATACCCACATACATCCGGTCCTCTGGACCTTTCACAATAAAAGCATCCTGTAATACATCCGGTCCACTGGGTGTGAGTAGAGCCCCCTAGTGGTCCACCACACACGCCCCCCCAGAACACCCAGTAAGGTCCATCACTAGTCCCGCATTTTAGGTTTGATCAAACGACCAGAACGGCTGAACCTGGGCCCTGCAGAACCAGTCTGATGAAGTGGAGGGCTACGAGGAGGGTCTGCAGAAGATTCGGGCTCCAATGGACGTTGAGAGTCTCCGGAGGAAGGACCGCCGTCCGTTAAAAATGTGGATGGAGGTCTGCCTCTGCGAGGAGCTTGGGCCGTAACAACCTGATCATCTGACACAACATGAGCTGGTTTAAGCCTATCAATACAGACAGTCTCAGTACGACCCCCTAAATCCAAAATGAAATGTTTCGGACCTGGTTGAAGAACTCGAAACGGTCCATCATACAAAGGCTGTAGTGGTGTCCTGTGTGCATTGTGTTTGACAAAAACAAATTTAGAGGACTCCAGACTCTTAGGGACAAATGACTGCGGTAAACAATGGTGTACCGGACCGGGGACACGAAAAGGGGCCTCCTGAGGTGAAAGGTGGAGCAACGGTGGAGCGAACTGTGGTGAGGGTACCTCAGGTAAAAACTCACCGGGGACGCGCACAGGCTGACCGTAAACCATTTCAGCCGGGGAAGAGCTCAGGTCTTCTTTGGTTGCGGTACGCAACCCCAACAAAACCCAGGGAAGGCGGTCAATCCAGTTGTCACCGGTCAATGCAGCACGAAGTGCAGCTTTCAATGACCTGTGAAACCGTTCACACAAACCATTAGCTTGGGGGTTGTAAGCGGTGGTCCTGTGAACGTTAGTCCCCAGACCCTTGGCCATGGTAGACCAAAGCTCCGAAACAAACTGCGGGCCCCTGTCCGATGTAATGTCTGAAGGGGGGCCGAAACGTGCAACCCAGGTAGACAAAAAGGCCCGGGCCACCACTGCAGATGTTGTGGACGTCAGAGGAACCACCTCTGGCCACCTGGTGGTCCGGTCTATCATAGTCAGCAGATGAGTAAAACCCTGTGATGGAGGCAGAGGGCCTACTAGGTCTACGTGCACATGATCAAACCGCCGACTTGGGATGGGGAAAGGTTCCAACGGTGCTTTGGTGTGCCTGTTGACCTTAGCACGCTGGCATGGAACACACGCTGCTGCCCACTCCTTAACTGCTTTACGCAGACCGGGCCAAACAAACTTTGAGCTGACCAGTTTCACAGAGGCTCTAACACCTGGGTGAGAAAGGGAATGTAAGGAGTCAAAAACGCGGCGTCGCCATGAAACTGGAACCAGGGGGCGGGGCCTGCCTGTAGATACGTCACAGAGCAGGAGAGGACCTCCGTCATTCACCCGCCTTTCCTCCAACTCGAGGCCTGTGGGGCCGGATTGGAGCTCGAGTATTTCTGCGTCGCTACGTTGGTCCGCAGCCATAGCAGAAAAATCGATGCCAACGTACACGGGAGCGATCAGCACCCGGGAGAGACAGTCAGCCACCACATTGGATTTTCCAGCCACGTGCTGAATGTCTGTAGTAAATTCAGACACCGCTGCGAGGTGGCGTTGCTGGCGAGCAGACCAGGGGTCAGAAATTTTTGACATAGCAAACACCAGGGGTTTGTGGTCAACATATGCCGTGAACTGGCGGCCTTCCAGGAAAAACCTGAAATGGCGTGTAGCCAGGTAAAGCGCCAGCAACTCTCTGTCAAAAACACTGTATTTAATAATAATAATAATAATGAATTCAATTTATAACGCACTTTTCATTAATGAAAATCTCAAAGTGCTACAAGGAGCAACAGAATTAAATGACAATAAAACAAATAATAAAACAATTAAAATCAATAACAATATCAGCTAAGATCAAAAGTAGAATCATGAGGAGGTAGAGTATGCTTGGTCGAAAAGAAAGGTCTTCAAGTCGCTCTTAAAGTCAACCACAGACTGTGGGGCTCTTAGACATTCAGGAAGAGAGTTCCACAGGCGGGGGGCAGCCACACTGAAAGCCCGGTCTCCCATGGTCCTTAATTTGGTTCTCGGAATGTGAAGGAGATTGCTGTTCTGTGACCGCAGCGAACGGGTGGATGAGTATGGAATGAGAATATCCTTCAGATAATCTGGTGAAGTTCCGTGTAAGCATTGATGTGTAATGAGAGCAGTTTTGTACTGAATTCTGTAGGCGACAGGAAGCCAATGAAGGTTATGGAGAATGGGCGTAATATGTTCAAATTTACGAACTCTCAACAAGATCCTTGCTGCACTGTTTTGAATATATTGAAGTTTCTGAAGGTTTTTGCCAGGGATTCCAATAAACAGGGAGTTGCAGTAGTCGAGCCTGGAGGAGACAAAAGCATGGACGAGCTTCTCAGCATCGGAAAAAGTTAGGGATGGGCGAAGTCTGGAGATGTTTCGAAGATGGAAGAAGCAAGTTTTAAACAGATGCTTAATGTGATTTTCAAATGTAAGATTGGAGTCCATTTTTATTCCAAGATTAGTAACAGAGGTGGAGAGGGGGATGTCTTGTCCAGAAAAGGAAAGTCTTGTTATAGGAGATGTTTGTACCTGGTGAGGGGTGCCAATCAGTATGGCCTCAGTCTTGGAGCAGTTTAATTGAAGAAAGTTCTGATTCATCCATGCCCTAATTGCCTCCAGGCAGGCAGAGAGGGCAGTGAGTGAAGATGGAGATGACAAGGTGGAAGATGAGGATGCTCCAGTCCTGATGTAAAGCTGTGTATCGTCGGCATAACAGTGAAAAGAAATGTTGAACTGATTAATAATTTGACCTAAAGGCAGCATGTAAAGGGAAAACAGCAGGGGCCCCAGAACCGACCCCTGAGGGACACCACAGGAGACACAAACTGTCTGGGACGTGGCGTTGCCAAGACTAACACATTCCAGCCTATTGGAGAGGAAAGATTTGAACCAGTCCAGGACTGTGTCGCAGAGACCGACCTCCACATGAAGACGGTGGAGGAGGATACTATGGTCCACAGTGTCGAAGGCTGCAGTGAGGTCAAGGAGGACAAGGATGGAGGGAGAGCCAGTGTCAGCAGCCAAGAGGACATCATTGGTAACCCTCAGCAATGCAGTCTCTGTACTGTGAGCTGCCCTGAATCCAGACTGGAACTTCTCATACAGGGAGTGTTGTTGTAGGTGATCCTGCAGCTGAGCAGCAACAGCTTTTTCCAGCACTTTAGACAGAAAAGGGAGGTGTGAAATTGGGCGGTAATTAGAAAAAATGTCGGGATCCAAATTAGATTTTTTCAGAAGAGGCCTAATGATGGCGGTTTTTAGAGGCAGTGGAACATGACCAGATTGTAGAGACTGATTTATTATTTGAGTGATAAGTGGGCCTATTGCAGAATGATTGGTTTTTATGAGAGAAGAGGGGAAAGGATCCAGGGCGCAGGATGAAGGCTTCATTTTCTTGATGATGGCCTCCACCTCACTCTGAACAACTTCGTCAAAGCTGTTTAGGGTCCCAGAATGCAGACGGGTGGGTGGCACACTGAGAACGGGGAGGTTGTGGAGCTGAGATCTGATAGTGTCAACTTTGGTTTTAAAAGATGAAAGAAACAGGTCGCATTTTTGAGCAGAGTCCTCAAGAGTTTGCTTAATGGGATTAAGCAGACGAGTGATTGTGGAGAAGAGCTGTTTAGAGTTTCCAGGGCAGGTGTTGATGATGTTAGAATAATATTTGGAGCGTGCTTCTTTAAGAGAATAGGCGTATGCTTTCTGATGTTCTTTATATGCCTGCTTATGCACAGACAGACCAGATGATTTTACACGTCTCTCAATAGCACGGCCAGTTGCCTTCATCTTGCGCAGCTCATCAGTGTACCAAGGAGCTGAGCGCGAGAAAGACACCAGTCTTGTCTTTAAGGGGGCGTGTAGGTCCAGGAGCTCCCGAAGAGATTGGTTGTAGTAATCCACAGAGTCATCTGCAGAAGGATGATTGACAGCGGTCAGTGTGTGAAGATCAGCAGACAAAACATCAAGGGAGATGTTTTTAAGGTCACGGAACTGGATGGGTCGTTTTGGATTTGAAGCAGGCGAAGATGAAGGCACTTCCAGGGAGATGACCCTGTGGTCTGAGACACCCAGGTCATATACAGATAAGTTATTGATGAGTACAGTGTCTGTAATCACCAAATCCAGAGTATGCCCCCTGCTGTGCGTAGGGGCGTCAACATGTTGAGTGAGATTAAGAGAGTCCAGAAGAGACTTAAAATCTGTTGCCAGAGGTGAAGAAGAATTGTCCACGTGGATATTTAAGTCGCCAAGAAAAATAGTCTTCACAGGGGAGGTGCAGAAAAAGGTGAGGAGGTCATGCATCTCTGAGTTAAATGAAACATGCGGTTTGGGAGGTCTATAAATTAATATAACATTCATCAGGAGTGGGGCTTTGAAGCTGAAAGCCAGACATTCAAAAGAGGAAAAGTCCTGAGAAGACAGATGAGACAATTTTAAATTACTGCGATAAATTACTGCCAGACCACCACCGCGGCCAGTGCTGCGGGCTCTCTGCAGATAACTGTATCCAGAGGGACACGCCTCATTCAGAGAACTGAACACATCAGGTTGGTGCCACGTCTCTGTAAGACACATGAGGTCCAAGTCCTTCTCCAGAATGTGATCATGAATTAAACATGACTTGTTGGAAAGAGACTGCACATTGAAAAGTTCTAATTTAATACCAGTTGGAATAGGAGCTTTTTGAACCGGTTTAAGCAGACTGAAGTCCACTCCACGTTTTCCTCGCCACTTCGTGCGCAGAGGACTACAAAGGCCTACAGACGCAGCGTTCTGATGACGCCATCGAGGTGCGACACGTCTCTCAGTCCAGACAGCACTAATCGAATCAGAGTTCGTTTGAGAATAAACAGTTTTCTTTCGAGAGCTTCTATGGATGTAACGAGGTCTACGTAGAAGTCCCAGTTGTTTGATGGTGGAAATAGAAGGAGGAATGGAGCAGTTGTTAAGTTCAAACAACTGCGAAGCGGAATACGTCAACATCCACGAGCCGGAGGAGGCTAGCACAGAGCTAGCCGCTAGCAGCAGGCCCACGGCTCCGAGAAAGATATACAAGAAGCAAAGAGATGTAACTCGAACGAGCATTACCTTGAAGGAGTACAGGAGAGAGTCCAGAACAGTCCAGAGGACACAGGAAGTTGAGAGAGGCAGCAGGTAAGCGAACAATAAGTGCAGCTACGTGATACTCGAAGCTAAATTTGTGTTGAAGCTAGCGGGAGCTAGCAGCCCCTACTATTATTAAAATTCCGGTTAGACTAGTAAAGTTTTCTATTTAATGACTCCAGCAAACAAGTCAAATCTTGGCTTCGCCACGATCTCCCATCCTGAGCAAGCACAATGGCATCAGTGGAAAGGAAAAACTCCCTTTTAGAAGGAAGAAACCTCTAGCAGACCCAGGCTCAGGACAAGCGGTCATCTGCTTTGACCGGCAACTTATAATGTTTGCAGATCCACAACGCAGTCAGAAAAGACAGTTGCTCTAAAACTAACTAACTAAAACACAAAACTTAATCACAGAAAGGTAGAAATGTCCGCGTCCGATTCACACAGGTGCTGTACACAGGCTTGCGCCTGCCGCACTCTGCGTTCAAGAAAGGTAGAAAAGTTCAAAGAAAGGTAGAAATGTCCGCGTCCGCTTGTACAGGTGCTGTACACAGGCTTACGCCTGTCGCACTCTGCAATCGAGAAAGGTAGAAATGTCCAACAAGGCTCGGTGAAAAAAAAACAGCAGAAAGTAATAAAAAAGGCTTCAAAAAGCAAAAAGTAGAGGAGCAGCGGCAGCCAAGGTGTGCCCGCGTCCACTTCCTCCACAGCTGCTCATTGTCCCGCAGCGTACGGCTGAAAAATGCAAGCGGCTGCCAAACCCTGGCAACCTGCTGTTCTAACACCGCCCCCACCGCAACATCAGATGCGTCGGTTGTTAAAGCTATTTGCGCCGCTGGGGATGGATGGGCCAAAAGGGCAGCAGTGGCCAGTGCAGCTTTAGCATCACCAAATGCCTGTAGGCGTTCTGGTGTCCAGTCCACGCTGTCGTTGGGCTTTTTCTTTTTCAGCGCTCCATAGAGCGGACGCAGCAGTTGTGCTGCCCTGGGGAGGAAACGGTTATAGAAGTTAACCATTCCCAAAAACTCTTGTAGCGCTTTAACAGACTGGGGCTGTGGGAAATCTGACACCGCCTGCACTTTGTTTGGTAACGGGACGGCGCCACTTGCGGAAATGCGGTGGCCCAAAAAGTCAATGACTGGCAGCCCAAACTGGCATTTCGCTGTGTTTACAATCAGGCCATGTGCTGCCAGGCGCTGAAAAACCTCACGGAGGTGGGACAGGTGCTGCTCAGCCGAGCTGCTAGCCACCAGGATGTCGTCCAAGTACACAAATACGAAGGGCAGACCTCTTAGGACTGAATCCATCAACCGCTGAAATGTTTGTGCTGCACCTTTAAGACCAAAAGGCGTGCGCAAAAACTCAAACAGGCCGAAAGGCGTGATAACAGCGGTCTTAGGGACATCCTCCACATGCACAGGAACCTGGTGGTATCCCCGTACTAAATCTACTTTAGAAAAAATGGAGGTCCCAGCCAGGTGCACTGAAAAATCCTGGATGTGGGGGATGGGATAACGATCGTTCTCTGTGATGTTATTAAGGCGGCGGAAATCTCCACATGGACGCCATTTGCCATCTGCCTTGGGCACCATGTGGAGGGGGGAGGCCCACGGGCTGTTCGAGCGCTGCACGATGCCTAAACGCTCCATGTTAGCAAACTCTTCCTGTGCGATTGCTAACTTAGTAGCATCGAGGCGGCGTGCACGTGCGAACACCGGGGGCCCCGTTGTGGGAATATAATGTTCGACCCCATGTTTTGTGTTTGTGGTTGCAAAATCAGGAACAGTCAGCGAGGGAAACTCAGACAATAAACGCTGAAACACATCACCCGAAGCTAAAAAGTTAGCATGCATTAAAGGCCCAGCTCCTCGCGTCTTACAAGGCAGTGACGAAAAAGACACGGCGTCGATCAAACGTCTGTTAGCAATGTCAACAAGGAGCCCTTGAGCACAAAGAAAATCAGCCCCTAAAATAGGGACCGAGCTAGTAGCTACCACAAAGTTCCACCGGAATGCACAGTCACCAACCTTTCGCCAAACGTCTTGACGGGAGAGCCATTCGCCGCAGTCAGCTGTGGCCCGCAGCCTTCAGCCAACCTGTCGGAGCCAGTCGGGGGGACGAGGCTCCTCTGCGACCCCGAGTCCACGAGGAACCGTCTCCCTGACTTCGAGTCCTCGATGAAAAGCAGCCTTTCCTTCTCGCCAACGGCCGCGACTGCTAGCGGCTGCTGGCGGTCTCGTTTCCCTGCGGCTTGAAGCTGCACGGCGGAACACACCGTCGTGCTTTGGCGCCAAAACGCGCGTGGTAGAAACACAGCGCGGGACCTGCCCGCCTGCGGCTAGCGACTCCTGCTACCACCGCTGGCTCGTCCGGCGCTGTGTGCGTCGCTCGAAACTCGGGCGCTGCTGGAGATCCAGGGACCACTGCCTGTACCTCGAAGGTCCTCGCGGTTAGAATGATGCGGTCGGCTTCTTCGGCTAGCGAGCGGTAATCCTTCTCCTGCAGAAACGGGGAGTTGGCCAGTGCGGTTCGCACCGGAGCTGGAAGCTGGCGGAGGACAAGGTGGCGGAAGAGGAACTCGCAGTCGTCTGATCCCCGCAAGGACAACATGCTCTCCACGAGCTCGAGAGCTGTCCCGTCACCCAAACCGGAGAAGGAAAATAGTTTCTCAGCGCGCTCCGCCTCTGAGAGTGTGTAGCGCCGCAGAAGGAGCTGCTTGAGGGCGTCGTATTTTCCTTGTGCTGGAGGGTTTTGTAGCAGGCTCATTACCCGCTGGGTTGTCAGCGGATCCAGCGAAGCAACCACATGGTGGTATTTGGTGTCGTCAACAGAAATCCCGCGAAGAGCAAACTGTGATTCGATGTGAGCGAACCAGGACTGGGGCGCGTGCAGCCAGAAGTCCGGGATTTTAACGGCCACCGAAAAAGCGAGCGGGGCCGCCTGTGTAGGTTCCACAGCCGTGGACAGCTGAAGAGAGCTGGCTGAAGCGTCAGGTGTCGACATATTCAGTTCACGAGGGTCACCAGTGTAAGAGGGGGTGAAGAGACGACACAGGAGACGGGCTGTAGAACTTCACCTTTTAATCAACTCTTACTAAACTGGCGGGAACCCGCCCAACACTGCTTTATATACCCACATACATCCGGTCCTCTGGACCTTTCACAATAAAAGCATCCTGTAATACATCCGGTCCACTGGGTGTGAGTAGAGCCCCCTAGTGGTCCACCACAATATATTATATTTAATACATATACTGTACCTTATAATGTTTTGATAGTTTTTTGATACTTTGTTAAAAGGAGGAATATATATATGTATATATGTATGTATGTATGTATGTATGTATGTATGTATGTATGTATGTATGTATGTATGTAT
>JBBPBX010011844.1:0-20333 GCA_038048925.1 Garcialebias charrua
TGCCCGGAACACCTCACCAGGGAGGCGTCCAGGAGGCATCCTAACCAGATGCCCGAGCCACCTCAACTGGCTCCTCTCGATGTGGAGAAGCAGCGGCTCTACTCCGAGTCCCTCCCGGATGACTGAGCTTCTCACCCTATCTCTAAGGGAGAGTCCAGCCACCCTGCGGAGAAAACTCATTTCAGCCGCTTGTATCCGAGATCTCGTTCTTTCGGTCACAACCCAAAGCTCATGACCATAGATGAGGGTGGGAACGTAGATCGATCGGTAAATTGAGAGCTTTGCCTTTTGACTCAGCTCTCTCTTCACCACGACAGACCGGTACAGCGCCCGCTTCACTGCGGACGCTGCACCTATCCGCCTATCGATCTCACGCTCCAGTTTTCCCTCATTCGTGAACAAGACCCCGAGATACTTAAACTCCTCCACTTGGGGCAGGACCTCCTCCCCGACCCGGAGAGGGCATGCTACCCTTTTCCGGCTCAAGACCATGGCCTCGGATTTGGAGGAACTGATCCTCATCCCGGCCGCATCACACTCGGCTGCAAACCGCTCCAGCGAAAGCTGTAGATCACGATCTGATGAAGCCAATAGGACCACATCATCTGCAAAAAACAGAGAAGCGATTCTAAGGCCACCAAAACGGATCCTCTCAACACCTTGGCTGCGCCTAGAAATTCTGTCCATAAAAGTTATGAACAGAATCGGTGACAAAGGGCAACCTTGGCGGAGTCCAACTCTCACTGGAAACGAGCCTGACTTACTGCCGGCAATGCGGACCAAGCTCTGACACCGGTCGTACAGGGACCTAACAGCCCATATCAATGGGCCTGGTACCCCATACTCCCGGAGTACCCCCCACAGAACCCCCCGAGGGACGCGGTCGAATGCCTTCTCCAAGTCCACAAAGCACATGTAAACTGGTTGGGCAAACTCCCACGCACCCTCCAGGACCCTGTTGAGGGTGTAGAGCTGGTCCAGTGTTCCACGACCAGGACGAAAACCACACTGCTCCTCCTGAATCCGAGGTTCGACTATCCGACGGACCCTCCTCTCCAGAACCCCTGAATAGACCTTACCAGGGAGGCTTAAGAGTGTGATCCCCCTATAGTTGGAACACACCCTACGGTCCCCCTTTTTGAATAGGGGAACCACCACCCCAGTCTGCCAATCCAAGGGAACTGCCCCCGATGTCCACGCGATATTGCAGAGTCGCGTAAGCCAACACAACCCCACAACATCCAGAGCCCTAAGGAACTCAGGGCGAATCTCATCCACCCCTGGAGCCCTGCCACCGCGGAGCTTTTTAACCACCTCGGTGACCTCAGCTCCAGAGATTGGAGAGCCCGACCCAAAGTCCCCAGGCTCCGCTTCCTCAGTGGAAGACGTGCCAGTAGGATTGAGGAGGTCTTCGAAGTACTCCGCCCACCGACTCACAACATCCCGAGTTGAGGTCAACAGCACGCCATCCCCACCATAAATGGTGTTGGTCGCGTACCGCTTTCCCCCCCTGAGACGCCGGATGGTGGACCAGAATCGCCTCGAAGCCGTACGGAAGTCATTCTCCATGGCCTCTCCGAACTCCTCCCACGCCCGAGTTTTTGCCTCAGCAACCACCCGAGCCGCATGCCGCTTGGACTGTCGGTACCTATCTGCTGCTTCCGGGGTCCCACAGGCCAAAAAGGCCCAATAGGACTCCTTCTTCAGCCTGACAGCATCCCTCACCGCCGGTGTCCACCACCGGGTTCGAGGGTTGCCACCACGACAGGCACCAACAACCTTGCGGCCACAACTCTGATAAGCTGCCTCGACAATAGAGGCGCGGAACATGGCCCACTCGGACTCAATGTCCCCCGCCTCCCTCGGAACGTGTTCAAAGCTCTCCCGGAGGTGGGAGTTAAAGCTCCGTCTTACGGGAGACTCTGCCAGACGTTCCCAGCAGACCCTCACAATACGTTTGGGTCTGCCAGGTCTGACCGGCATCCTCCCCCACCATCGGAGCCAACTCACCACCAGGTAGTGGTCAGTTGACAGCTCCGCCCCTCTCTTCACCCGAGTGTCCAGGACATGCGGCCGCAGATCAGATGAGACGACAACAAAGTCGATCATCGAACTGCGACCTAGGGTGTCCTGGTGCCAAGAGCACATATGTACACCCTTATGCCTGAACATGGTGTTCGTTATGGACAATCCATGACGAGCACAGAAGTCCAACAACAAAACACCACTCGGGTTCAGATCAGGGGGGCCGTTCCTCCCAACCACACCCCTCCAGGTCTCACTGTCATTGCCCACGTGAGCGTTGAAGTCCCCCAGCAGAACAAGGGAGTCCCCAGGAGGCGCACTCTCCAATACCCCCTCCAAGGACTCCAAAAAGGGTGGGTAATCTGCGCTGCCGTTTGGCGCATAGGCACAAACAACAGTCAGAGCCCGTCCCCCCACACGTAGGCGAAGGGAGGCTACCCTCTCGTTCACCGGGGTGAACCCCAACGTACAGGCACCAAGATGGGGGGCAACAAGTATGCCCACTCCTGCTCGGCGCCTCTCACCAGGGGCAACTCCAGAGTAGAAGAGTGTCCAACCCCTCTCAAGGAAACTGGTTCCAGAGCCAGAGCCATGTGTTGAGGTGAGTCCGACTATTTCTAGCCGGAACCTCTCAACCTCACGCACTAGCTCAGGCTCCTTCCCCACCAGAGAGGTGACATTCCATGTCCCAATGGCCAGCTTCTGTAGCTGGCCATTGGGGGCCATTAAAATCACTCAGTTTAAATACCGGTAGTTCTCTCTGGAGAGACCTGGAAAAATGAAGTACGCCCATTTAGTTCTGAGGTTTTAGATCAGATCTGGTCCTCATCAGGTCCTGAACTGAGGTCAAACACACTCAAATGGGGCGGCCGTAGCGTAGTGGTAATGGCAGTCGTCCCCCGATCGGAAGGTTGGCGGTTCGAATCCCGGTTCCCCACACCATGTGTCGTTGTTTCCTTGGGCAAGACACTTAACCCTGAGTTGCTCCCGGTAGGACTGGAAAGCACTTTGCATGGTAGTCTGCCGCTACCGGTGTATGAATGTGTGTAGCATTCAATGTGTGTAGCGCTTTGAGATTTTCACTAATGAAAAGTGCGTTATAAATTGAATTCATTATCATTATTATTATTAAATGAAGGAGGGGCATCAGCTTATTGTTTACTGAACTAAAACCCAAGACCACACCATGAACCAGAACAGTGATCCCAACACAGCAGCTGATTACAAAATTGGACCTCACATCCGCTTTCGACACCATCGACCATGAGTTCCTCATTGCTAGGTTGGAGCAGTGGGTGGGCGTCACAGGGTCAGCCCTCAATTGGTTCAGGTCCTACCTCTCTGACAGATCCTTTTGTGTTTCCATCAACAATTTTAGTTCTGCAGCAGTGTTACGACCGGTGAGGATCAAAACACATTTAAAGGACGCAGGACACAAAAAACAGGTTTTAACAGAAGTTTATTAACTAAACTAAAGTCTTCGGCAGCAGTGGAACCACCACCGGATTCTCCTGGCATCCCACGTCACACACAAAAAAAAAGAAAGTTCAACTGAGAGATGGGTTGGGGGAAAGCGGCCAAAATCAAAATAAGGCTGCCCAACAGAGCCAACTCCTAGAGCTGTTGAACCCTGTTGGACAGCGGGCTAACTGCACCAAAACTCTAGGCCTGATAGAAGGAACTAAAGCGAAAACAGGACTACCGCTTTACCCCAACCAGAAAGTTATAAAAAATAAATGTATGCTAAGAAAAAAGAGAAAAGAGACAAAAACAAGGAACATGAGCCCACACAGCTGTCTCCAGAAGACAGCTCTCCTGAGCCCTGAGCCCAGAACCCTCAACAGCTCAGGCCCTTCTCTAGGTAGAACCCACACGTTTCTCTAAACGAGAGAACCAGAGCACCTTAGAGCTCCAACCAACACTCTCAAAAGATGAGAGCGCCAACTACCTCTCTAATCTGAAAGAGATCACTACAACCAGGGAGGGTGGATTAATCTACCAACCTGTACTCTCAAACGTCCTCTAACAATCCAAACCTCCACACCGTTCTGGCTTTTGCTCCCAGCTTATAAAAGGGAGGGAGCCAGCAGGTGAATGTAGCTCAGCCAATCAAGCCTGATTAGCTGAGTAAAAAAAAGAGGCAGCCTCAGGCTGCAGGACTCAGTAAACTCGGTCAGTAGACATAACAAGCAGCAGCACTTTTGGGGGGTTCCGCAGGGGTCCATCCTGGGTCCTCTCTTGTTCTCCTTATACCTGCTGCCACTCGGTGCTATTTTCCGGAAACACAACATACCTTTTATCTTCTATGCCGATGACTGTCAAATTTACTTCCCCCTAAGACACAATGGTACATGCTCTATTCAACCTCTGCTCGACTGCCTGGCTGACATCAGGGACTGGATGGCTTTAAATTTCTTAAGTTTCAATGAAAAGAAGTCTGAAGCCATACTGTTCCTTCCCAATGACACGATCATGAACCACTGCATCAACCTTTCTCCTCTAGCCCTGTCTGAAAAACAAAGAGTCACAAATCTGGGAGTGATAATGGATCCTTCCATGAAACTCAACAGTCATGTAAACATGATCATTAAATCCTGTTTTTCCCAGCTGAGGCGACTGTCTAAGCCAAAGCCCATATTATCAAAAAATAACTTGGAGACAGTAATTCATGCATTTATTACATCTAGGCTTGATTACTGCAATTCACTCCTGTTTGATATCAGTCAGACCACCATTGTGGTCTGACTGAACCACCCAGTGTCCTTGAGTGTCCTGAAAGGCGCTTTTAAATAAAATGATGATTATTATTATTATTATTGCACGACTACAACTGATCCAGAACGCAGCAGTCCGATTTTTAGCCAGTACAGGCAAAAGAGAGCTCATTACACCAGTCTTGGCCTCCCTGCACTGGTTCATCTTCAAATCCAGTTCAAAATTCTCCTGTATGTCTACAAGTCACTGAACAGTCTCGCCCCCGCCTATCTCTCTGATTTGATACACCCGTATGTCCCACCACGTGCTCTGAGGTCAGTGGACCAGTTACTTCTCACAGTTCCAGGGACTCGTCTTAAACGCAGAGGTGACAGGGCGTTCTCTTTAGCAGGACCAAGACTCTGGAACGAGTTACCTCTGCTTGTCAGACAGGCCCCTCCCTCTCAGTTTTCAAATCCTGTTTAAAGACCCATTACTATTCTGTTGCTTTCAACACCAGCTGATCTGTGTTTGGTCGTTATATTTATTATCTGCCATGTTTTTATGTCTTTTGTTTTGTACTTCAGTGTGTGTGTTGCCCGTTGTTTGTTTGTTTGTTTGTACAGCACTTTGGTTGGCCTTGTCGCTGTTTAAGGCGCTCTATAAATAAAGTGGTATGGTATGAACCAGGACAGTGATCCCAACACAGCAGCTGATTACAACATAAGGACTCAAAAAGAAAAAAACAACAATGGACCAGTGTAGGTCCAGAATCTCAGCTGGTCTGAAACGTTGTGGTGAGACCTACAGAGAGCTGAAGCAACGCTGGAAAGAAGAGTGGGCCAAAGCTCCTCCACAACCATGTGACAGGCTTGTGCAGAAAACCCAGACAGAGTTCCTGTTGTTAAAGGAGGTTCTAGAGCTGCTGGACCAGGAGCAGGAACCAGTGTTTCCAGTCTGGTTCAGTTCATAATGACACAGTGTGATTTGGTCTCGAGTTAAACCAGATGACTTTATGGAGGTGAAGGTCCTTCTAAAGGTCCATTCCACAGAAGTTCTCTGGTCTGGGCCATCTTTGATCTGACTGTTCAAACCTGGACTAAAATCAGATCCTTTCAAACTCAGTTTATTTGTGAAACTTTAATTTATTTGTGAAATTAAAGGGGCTTTTTTTTGTGTCTGGACCACATTGGAACTGGTCCAGTTTAAAAACTACAAGGGTTCAAATCTGGACTAAATTATTCTAAATTAAATGGACTTTTTTTTTTAAACAGTGTTTGTAAAAACCTTTATTTTTTTCATTTCTTTACGTAAACACATTTTAGTGCTTTTCTTAAAAACATGTGGCAGGTGGTCTTAACCCTAACATCTCTGAAGAATGTTTACACATCAGTCTCATCAGAAGCTTCAGCCTCATATGTAAATATATAAAAGTAAAATGATGGTTACATAATTTTATTTATTAGTTATGTGTGTGTGTGTATTTACCTTTGCAGTGAGCAAAAATATAAAAGTAAAATGATGGTTACATCATTTTACTTATTAGTTATGTGTGTGTGGATTTACCTTTGCAGTGAGCAAATATATAAAAGTAAAATGATGGTGACATCATTTTATTTATTAGTTATGTGTGTGTGGATTTACCTTTGCAGTGAGCAAATATATAAAAGTAAAATGATGGTGACATCATTTTATTTATTAGTTATGTGTGTGTGGATTTACCTTTGCAGTGAGCAAATATATAAAAGTAAAATGATGGTGACATCATTTTATTTATTAGTTATGTGTGTGTGGATTTACCTTTGCAGTGAGCAAATATATAAAAGTAAAATGATGGTGACATCATTTTATTTATTAGTTATGTGTGTGTGGATTTACCTTTGCAGTGAGCAAATATATAAAAGTAAAATGATGGTGACATCATTTTATTTATTAGTTATGTGTGTGTGGATTTACCTTTGCAGTGAGCAAATATATAAAAGTAAAATGATGGTGACATCATTTTATTTATTAGTTATGTGTGTGTGGATTTACCTTTGCAGTGAGCAAATATATAAAAGTAAAATGATGGTGACATCATTTTATTTATTAGTTATGTGTGTGTGGATTTACCTTTGCAGTGAGCTTTCAGCTGGTCCTTCCAGCCACACTCCACCAGTTTGGCCCTGAGCAGCTCCTTCAGCCTGCACACACACATTTCACAGGAAACATGAGAAACTGATGGGACTTTGCTCCTCTGGATGATGAGGAGGATGAGGATGATGAGAAGACTCGCCTCTCTCGCTCCCCCATCTCTATGAGCTTCTGGTTGATGGCGGCTCTCAGCTGGTAGTCTTTATTCATGGTCTGCTCCGAACAGAACACGCACATGAACGCGGACAGAGTCAGCCCACAGCATGAAGAAAGTACACCTAAATATCTTACCTTTGTTTGAGGGACCAGCGGGGTAACATCAAATCAGTACCGTCTCAAACATTAATGGTTCCGCCCAGAACCGATTGACGATAAATTACTTTTTGTTTAAAAAAAAAGAAAGGCCTGTTATAATTTTAAATGGAATAAAATCACCAATAAATGTGCGCTAAATTAAAAAAATCTGTCAAAAATAACTATGTTTCATGAGAAAACCCTTTGTTAAAAAAACTCAAGTTCCCATGATGCTCCGCGAGGTCCGCTGTAAAATGTGTCCGTGTGAGATTTAAACAGGAAACGTGTTTTCCCGCTGCCATTTGTTATTGTCCTGCAGCTCGGACGCTGATTCACGTGCTAATAAAAATAACTGAAGTTTAGACTCATGGCTTCGTCTAATTACACCTTAAAGGTCAACAGGGACCTCCTGGACCCGAAGTTTGAGAGTTACAGGTTGACCCTTGACCCCATTCCCACCTACGACGTCGAGCTGGATGCTGGTGAGACTTTAGCAGATGTGCTAACTAACTCTGTTCTGTTCTGTTCTGTGAAAAGTCCTTTTTACAAAGAAAAGTTCAGTTAGTTTATTTCAGTAAAGGGAGTGGAATTGTGGAATGTTTTGGAAAATGATGTTAAAGATATTAACTCTGTGATTAAATTCCCAAAAAATATCAAATCTAAACTGCTAACAAAATACTAAAGCATTCAAATGTATTTAATTATTGAGTGTGAAATGTTACTAAATTGGTCTGTTGTTTCTGGAGGATTATTGTTTAAATTGATTGTTTGAAATTGTTTGGTTTTTTTATTTAAAAAAAAGGGGCAGACAAAATAAGAAAATTTTCTTCTTTCTGCCACCTTTCATTTTATGTACTGTATTTTAATTCTTTCACAAATTTATGAAATTGTTTTATTTTCCATTATCTTTTATGTTTTTTATTTTATTTTAATTTGTAAAATGAATAAATAATTTAATAAAAAAATTAAAAACGAGAGCTCATAGCTTTGAAGACTTTCAGTTTGTTTTTTTACTGTGTTTTTCTGTTTCAGTGAATAATCTAAACGTTTGGTGAGAATTGTAGGTTGTTTTTTAATAAAATATCCTTAGACTCAAACTAAAACGGATCAAAATGTAGACACTCCTTGCTTTTAAAGCAAGCAACCAATATCAACTACCTCCTACATATACTGTGTACATTAACTGCATATGCTGCGTTGTCACTCTTTTACAAATGTCAATGCCAGAACCTTCATTTTATTTTATAGATATACTTTTTATACTTATACTACTATGCAAAAAACTCAGGACAGTATTACACTTTTATTATTTCATTTTATGCTTATGTTTATTAAATGTTTAGTGTTTTAGTGTTGGTGTAACTTTTCATACTTTTATACTACTATGCAAAAACTACTATGCAAAAACTCAGGACAGTATTACACTTTTATTATTTCATTTTATGCTTATGTTTATTAAATGTTTTAGTGTTTTAGTGTTTAAATGGTTACTGTTGCACCGAGGGACTGAGAGAAATGCAATTTCAATCCTGTGTATGTCCTGTACATATTGCAGTTCTGACAATAAAGTTGACTTTGACTTTGAGAAGAACGTCTAAACTTGCAGGATCGAGCTCCTCAGGACCAGACACCTCTGGTTTAGAGAAGTCATTAGTTTGTGTCTAAAACGTGAATGCAACAAAACTAAGTGCTGTGTAGTTTTTTTTACGGTTTGTCCTTTTATTTCTCTTTTGCGCTGCAGAGGTGGAGGAGGTGAAGCTGAAGGACTCTCAGTACACCCTGGAACACATGCGTGCTTTTGGCATGTTCAATTACCTGCACATTGACCCGTGGTGTGAAGACAGCGTTTTATTTGTGGACTGCAAAGGACGAGTCCTCAGTCTCACCGTGACTCTTGTAAGTATTTATTAATTCTTCTCGAGCAGTATAAAATACAAACTGGATTCCAAAAAAAGTTGGGACACTAAACAAATTGTGAATAAAAACTGAATGCAATGATGTGGAGGTGCCAATATCTAATATTTTATTCAGAATAGAACACAAATCACAAATCATAAGTTTAAACTGAGAGAATGTTTCATTTTAAGGGAAAATATGTTGTTTCAAAATTTCATGGCATCAACAAATCCCAAAAAAGTTGGAACAAGTCCATTTTTACCACTGTGTGTCATCCCCCCTTCTTCTTCCAACACTCAACAGACGTCTGGGGACAGAGGAGACCAGTTTCTCAAGTTTAGAAATAGGAATGCTCTCCCATTCATGTCTAATACAGGCCTCTAACTGTTCAATCGTCTTGGGCCTTCTTTGTTGCACCTTCCTCTTTATGATGCACCAAATGTTCTCTATAGGTGAAAGATCTGGACTGCAGGCTGGACATTTCAGTACCGGATCCTTCTCCTACGTAGCCATGATGTTGTGATTGCTGCAGAATGTGGTCTGGCATTATCTTGTTGAAAAATGCAGGGTCTTCCCTGAAAGAGATGACGTCTAGATGGAGCATATGTTGTTCTAGAACCTGAACATAGTTCTCTGCATTAATGGTGCCTTTCCAGACATGCAAGCTGCCCATGCCACAAGCGCTCATGCAACCCCATACCATCAGTGATGCAGGCTTCTGAACGGAGCGTTGATAACAACTTGGGCTATCCTTGTCCTCTCTGGTCCGGATGACATGGCGTCCCAGTGTTCCATAAAGAACTTCAAATCGTGACTCATCTGACACAGAACAGTCTTCCATTTTGCCACACTCCATTTTAAATGACCCCTGGCCCAGTGCAAACGTCTGAGCTTGTGGAGCTTGCTTAGAAATGGCTTCCTCTTTGCACTGTAGAGTTTCAGCTGCAACGGTGGATTGTGTTCACTGACAATGCTTTCTGGAAGTATTCCTGAGCCCATTCTGTTATTTCCTTGACAGTGGCATTCCTGTTTGAGGTGCAGTGACGTTTAAGGGCCCGGAGATCACGAGCATCCAGTAGAGTTTTACGGCCTTGACCCTTACGCACAGCGATTGTTCCAGATTCTCTGAATCTTTTGATGATGTTATGCACGGTTGATGATGATAACTTAAAAGTCTTTGCTATTTTACGCTGGGTAACACCATTCTGGTATTGCTGCACTATCTTTCTGTGCAACAATGGTGGAATTGGTGATCCTCTTACCATCTTGGCTTCTGAGAGACACTGACACTCTGAGAAGCTCTTTTTATACCCAATCATGTTGTCAATTGACCTAATTAGTGTTAATTGGTCTTCCAGCTGTTCGTTATATGCTCAATTTCCTTTTTCCAGCCACTTATTGCTACTTGTCCCAACTTTTTTGGGATTTGTTGACACTGTGAAATTTTGAATCAACATATTTTTCCTTTAAAATGTTACATTTACTCAGATTAAACTTTTGATCTGTCATCTATCAATCAATCAATCAATCAAAACTTTATTTCAGATGCATATGGTCCATAGTAACAAAACAACAACCACCAAAAATAAAAATAAAAAAGATAACACCAACCAGACACAGTAAAAATAGAATGTTCATCCATTGCCAAATAATTTAAGGCGCCAGTGATTCCACAGACTTGAATAGAACCTAACCGAGCTCTGTGCAGGGTTGGTCAGAGTATAGATGATGCTATTTGCAGAGTTTGTTAGCCTACACATACATCTGTACATAAGGTTACGAAGCACAGCTGCACAAGTTTGTACGTTGGCATTTGCAAACATCTGGCTGGCACTACTCCATCCATGTTCTATTACAAATAAAATATTGACATTTGCCATCTCCACATCATTGCATTCAGTTTTTATTCACTATTTGTTTAGTGTCCCAACTTTTTTGGAATCCGGTTTGTAATTTATAGGGTCAAGAGTTCTTTTCTGAGCTCTGAGCCCTGTGGAACTCCACGACTAACTCTGCTTCATCAAGAACTTTCATTATTTACAAACTGGAGTCTGAAAAATTGATAAAATATTACAGAAAAACAAATTTTAATAATGTGACTTTAAACACAGACATGAAAGTCATGATTTATGAATTAGTTCAGTTTTTGGTTTCTCAAAAGTTGCGTATTTTTATTTACATGTTTTTTTATCAATGCATCCATCTGCTTCCACTGTTTTAAATAAATTAGGAACTGCCTCAATCGTTCAGCCCACCCTGACTCTCATCCTACCTTCTCAATAACAGGCAGTGGTTTCATCACCTACTCGACATTTTCCCCTGTGGAGTCAATCGATGCAATGGCACATGATTCATTCATTCAACGTTTATTTAAACGGATAAATCACATTGAGCCTCGAAGACTCATTTACAAGTGAGATCTGTTAGACAGACAAAAAGTAATGAAATTAGACACATTAGGAAATGGAGGCGAAAAAATTCCTATTAAAATCTTTCTTCATGCCTGAGAAAAAAAATTCTAATATTAAAAAACACCTCGCACAGATAAGCACATCGTGACATAGACATTCTGCAGAGTGGGGGAGACACCGAGAACAATGAGCAATGTTCATAGAAGATCTCGAGGTCACTGTAAGAATTCTGATAAGGATGGAATAATCAACAGCTCCTCCGATGAGAACACGAAAACAAATTAATAACATGATTCCATAAAACGGATTCAGGCAGAAGAAACACTTGTACAAGTTTTAGTTTTGTAAAAACAAAAACAAAAAACCTGAAGCTAATTCTTCCAGTCTGTAATATTAATATATGTTAAATATGTGTTTAATATATATGTTAAATATATGCGTCAAATCTTTCTTCTTCTTTTGGCTGTTCCCTCTTCAGGGGTCGCCACAGCGAGTCATCCTCCTCCACCTCACTCTGTCCTCTGCATCCTCTGTCCTTACTCCCAACTACCGTACATATGTTAATATATGTTAAATATATATGTTAAATATATATGTTAATATATATTAACATATATATGTTAAATATATATGTTAATATAAAGTACGGTACTGTATATGTTAGAACAGAGTGAAGCACCTCAAATTGCAGAGCGTTCTCAGGATGCGTGAACGAGGGGGCATTAGTTTGTTTTTCTTGTTTCTGCTCTGCTCACGTGGATCTTCATGCACCAGCAGGTGGAGGTGTTTCCTGCAGACGTTGGTTGTTGTGTCTATCAGTCACGTCTTGTTTCATTCACAATGGAACAGAGTAAACAGGAAATGTTGAAACTAAGAAGTTATTCTGTTTTATGGAAAATAAACGATAATCTAGAATCTCATGGCAGCAGCTCGTCTGTTGAACGTTGTTCTTCATCGATGAAGCTGCCCATACCAGAGGCACTAATGCACCCCTATACCATCAGAGAGGCAGGCTTTTGATACCAGGCAGCAGGATGGTCCCGCGCCTCTTTAGTACAGAGCACCTGCTTTCTAAACAGAACTTCAGATTTGGATCCATCTGACCTCGGAACAGTTCTGGACTTCACCTCGGTCCATTTGACGTGAGCTCTGGTCCAGAGAGGACAGCAGCGGTTCTGGACGGTGCTCACATCTGGCTTCCTCTTTGTCTGATAGAGCTTTAAGCAGCATGTTTGTGTGAACAGAACCAGACCTGGTTGTAGTGCAGGGGCCCCTGAGGGCCTCGTTCTCTGAGCTCAGGGTTCTTCAGGTTCTTCTAATCTGAGGATCAGATTATGAACTGGAGAAGATGGAGATTAAAGTCTTTATTCAGGGCCTTTATTGTGAAAGAGTTCCTGTAGTTTCAGACAGACTACTGAACCTCTGCCCATCTTTACGTCCAATAGTCTCTGAAGATAGTTCTCCTCATCGGGTCCTGAATGTTGGTTCTGATCCAGACCTCTGCCTCGTGCTGCTCTCGTCACATTATTGATTCATGACTTTTCTCTGGATGCAGAACGGTCGTTTCAACATTTGATGTTTTACTAAGAATAAACACTGAGTTTATTCTGTTGGTGGGTGATGATCATGTCTTGATGAGTCACTGAGTCTTTGAGGATGAACAAAAGTTTTTTTTGTTTTGTTGAAGACTCACGTCAGTAAATAAAGTTTGATGTGTTTGAGTAATGACAGCAGTGATTACAGGTAGTCCCCGGCTTACAAGCGCTCTGACCTACGAGGTTCCGGACTTACGAGCTGGCGAATTTTTGGAAAAAACGCAAAAAATACTGAGTTTTTCTGTGTTTTTTCACCACAGTTCGTTAGCTAAACATGTGGACACACGTTTCCGATCATTTTTATGCACTCGTAAGCAGTTTTTCGATGAAAAACGAGTGTTTGTAGTCGCGCTAGCAAAACCGTTCCAACTTACGAGCGAAATTCCGGACTTACGAGACACGTGGCGGTCGTTCCGAATTACGAGATTTCCGTGTTACGAGCAACTCGTTGTAACGGATCTCGCTCGTAAGTCGGGGACTACCTGTATACGGTGACTCCAGGTTCTGATCCGGTTGTTTCTGATGCCTCGCTGGAGAAAATCATCTCGTAACCTTTCCAGCTCCTTTCATGCCTCATCAGTGATTGACCATACTTAGAGATGATGTTCTGCTTTATGTGTGGATCTGGACCACATGAAGCCCGTCCGTCTTTCACTGCGGTCGGCGTTTCATTAAACATCATTCAGGTGTGCAGCTCCAGCCCTAATTACTCTGATCATCATCATAATTATGATGTAAGGTAGTCCCCGACTTACGAGCGAGTTCCGTCCCTAGGGGGCGCTCGTATGTCAAAAATTCGTAAGTAGGATCACATAGTAAAAAAAAATTATTTTTATTTTTTATTTTTTATTTTTTTTACTTTTTTTTTTTTTATAAATGAATACATGTACAGTACTGGACAGTCACCAAGCACTTAGCCTATCCTAACACAGTTTTTAAAGATGAAGGAATAAGTTGAATTGTCTCCCTTTCACATAAAGGGAGCAAGCTCCCTATGGAGCCTGCAGGGAGGAGGGAGACAATTCAACTGACTCCTTCATCTTTAAAAACTGTGTTAGGATAGGCTAAGTGCTTGGTGACTGTACAGTACTGTACATTTATCTATTTATTAAAAATATACAGTATATACAGTATTTTTATTTTTTATTGTTTTTTATTTATAAATAGATAAATGTACAGTACTGTACAGTCACCAAGCACTTAGCCTATCCTAACACAGTTTTTAAAGATGAAGGAGTCAGTTGAATTGTCTCCCTCCTCCCTGCAGGCTCCATAGGGAGCTTGCTCCCTTTATGTGAAAGGGAGACAATTCAACTTATTCCTTCATCTTTAAAAACTGTGTTAGGATAGGCTAAGTGCTTGGTGACTGTCCAGTACTGTACATGTATTCATTTATAAAAAAAAATAAAAAAAAAAAAAATTTTTTTTTTTTTAATGAGATGCATGCTCTTAAGTCCGGGACCTCGTAAGTCAGAGCGCTCGTAAGTCGGGGACTACCTGTAATTACACGTTGGGGAGGGTTTGGAGCTGCTGCCTCGTGTCGTGAACAAACGGAGTCGCACGGCTCCCACCTGATCAGGTGTTTCACTCCATGTTGACTAAACTCACCACGACTGGAGGAGGAGCAGGGATGATAAGTCTGAGCTGATTATGAAATAACTGAATAGAAACGGTCATTCTTCATTGGTTCACAGGATATTTTGCTAACAGACACACATGACACTGTTACTGTGAACAGTAACAGAGCAGCATTTTACACTGAAAACACTTCACCCTCCAACCCTCTAGAGGGCGTCTCCTTCAGCTTTAAGGAGAGCTGACAAGGCAAACGGTTTCCTCTGTGGCTTTGACCAGAGGCTCTCGCAGTAAAATCACACAACACAGTGTTCTGTTCACAGATCAGAGGGCAGCTTTCTCTAAAGCTGACCAACGCGACCCTTTGTAAATTACAACTGGTCCAAAATTCAGCTGCCCGTATCATGACACGGACCACCTCAATCCATCACATCACACCTGTTTTACAACAGCTTCATTGGCTTCCCATCCCATATCGCATCAATTACAAAATACTACTACAGTACTTACCTTCAAAGCTGTCCACAACCTCGCTCCTCCATACCTTTCAGACATTGTTCACATTGCTACACCTGCTCGTACCCTCAGATCCTCTTCTTCTATTCAGCTCATTGTTCCCATTGCCCGTCTTGTTACTATGGGGAGCAGAGCATTCAGCTGCTCTGCTCCCCAGCTCTGGAACTCACTCCCACCTGATATTCGCAACACAGACTCATTGCCACATTTCAAAGTCAAACTCAAAACTCACCTGTTTAAAGTAGCCTATGCACTATGATAACAACTGCATTGTCTTATTTTTTATTTTAATTCATTTTACTTGTTTTTACTGTGTTTATAATATTGTGTCTGGTTTATTTTTATTTTTTATGATTGACAATGTAAGGTGACCTTGAGTGTGAAGAAAGGCGCCTACAAATACTGTAAAATGTATTATTATTATTATTATTATTATTATTATTATAACGCTTACTTTAACTTTCGACAAAAAAAAAACTTTCTACGGAACACAGCGTTTTGCGCATGCGTCAGAATATGGCAACACTACGGCAAGCCGGATGTAGTTAGCTTATTAGCTTCGCTACTTAGCACTCAAAAAAAAGACTTTAACACCACGTACGCACAGTTTTCAACACAAAAAAGTAACGATTAACTCTGACAATTCTGATTGTACACTTCAACACCACTTACCGGGTATGCACAGTTTTAAACAAAAAAAGTAATGATTAAATCTGACAACTCTGATTTTGCGGTTAGCCAGTAGTAGACAGATCTCTATCGTAGGCTAAATTTCTGTCGTTTCTACAGTGTACCGTTTATATCGCGCATCCCTACTTGTATGTTTGATGACACAGACTCGTGTAACTAACTCATATGTTTGATGACACAAATTCAGGTAACTAACTCGTATGTTTGATGACACAAATTCAGGTAACTAACTCGTATGTTTGATGACACAAACTCAGGTAACTAACTCGTATGTTTGATGACACAAACTCAGGTAACTAACTCGTATGTTTGATGACACAAACTCAGGTAACTAACTCGTATGTTTGATGACACAAACTCAGGTAACTAACTCGTATGTTTGATGACACAAACTCAGGTAACTAACTCGTATGTTTGATGACACAAACTCAGGTAACTAACTCGTATGTTTGATGACACAAACTCAGGTAACTAACTCGTATGTTTGATGACACAAACTCAGGTAACTAACTCGTATGTTTGATGACACAAACTCAGGTAACTAACTCGTATGTTTGATGACACAAACTCAGGTAACTAACTCGTATGTTTGATGACACAAACTCAGGTAACTAACTCGTATGTTTGATGACACAAACTCAGGTAACTAACTCGTATGTTTGATGACACAAACTCAGGTAACTAACTCGTATGTTTGATGACACAAACTCAGGTAACTAACTCGTATGTTTGATGACACAAACTCAGGTAACTAACTCGTATGTTTGATGACACAAACTCAGGTAACTAACTCGTATGTTTGATGACACAAACTCAGGTAACTAACTCGTATGTTTGATGACACAAACTCAGGTAACTAACTCGTATGTTTGATGACACAAACTCAGGTAACTAACTCGTATGTTTGATGACACAAACTCGGGTAACTAACTCGTATGTTTGATGACACAAACTCAGGTAACTAACTCGTATGTTTGATGACACAAACTCAGGTAACTAACTCGTATGTTTGATGACACAAACTCAGGTAACTAACTCGTATGTTTGATGACACAAACTCAGGTAACTAACTCGTATGTTTGATGACACAAACTCGGGTAACTAACTCGTATGTTTGATGACACAAACTCGGGTAACTAACTCGTATGTTTGATGACACAAACTCGGGTAACTAACTCGTATGTTTGATGACACAAACTCGGGTAACTAACTCGTATGTTTGATGACACAAACTCAGGTAACTAACTCGTATGTTTGATGACACAAACTCAGGTAACTAACTCATATGTTTGATGACACAAACTCAGGTAACTAACTCGTATGTTTGATGACACAAACTCAGGTAACTAACTCATATGTTTGATGACACAAACTCAGGTAACTAACTCGTATGTTTGATGACACAAACTCAGGTAACTAACTCGTATGTTTGATGACACAAACTCAGGTAACTAACTCGTATGTTTGATGACACAAACTCAGGTAACTAACTCGTATGTTTGATGACACAAACTCAGGTAACTAACTCGTATGTTTGATGACACAAACTCAGGTAACTAACTCGTATGTTTGATGACACAAACTCGGGTAACTAACTCGTATGTTTGATGACACAAACTCGGGTAACTAACTCGTATGTTTAATGACACAAACTCGGGTAACTAACTCGTATGTTTGATGACACAAACTCAGGTAACTAACTCGTATGTTTGATGACACAAACTCAGGTAACTAACTCGTATGTTTGATGACACAAACTCAGGTAACTAACTCATATGTTTGATGACACAAACTCAGGTAACTAACTCGTATGTTTGATGACACAAACTCAGGTAACTAACTCATATGTTTGATGACACAAACTCAGGTAACTAACTCGTATGTTTGATGACACAAACTCAGGTAACTAACTCATATGTTTGATGACACAAACTCAGGTAACTAACTCGTATGTTTGATGACACAAACTCAGGTAACTAACTCCTATGTTTGATGACACAAACTCAGGTAACTAACTCGTATGTTTGATGACACAAACTCAGGTAACTAACTCTATGTTTGATGACACAAACTCAGGTAACTAACTCATATGTTTGATGACACAAACTCAGGTAACTAACTCGTATGTTTGATGACACAAACTCAGGTAACTAACTCATATGTTTGATGACACAAACTCAGGTAACTAACTCGTATGTTTGATGACACAAACTCAGGTAACTAACTCCTATGTTTGATGACACAAACTCAGGTAACTAACTCATATGTTTGATGACACAAACTCAGGTAACTAACTCGTATGTTTGATGACACAAACTCAGGTAACTAACTCATATGTTTGATGACACAAACTCAGGTAACTAACTCGTATGTTTGATGACACAAACTCAGGTAACTAACTCATATGTTTGATGACACAAACTCAGGTAACTAACTCGTATGTTTGATGACACAAACTCAGGTAACTAACTCATATGTTTGATGACACAAACTCAGGTAACTAACTCGTATGTTTGATGACACAAACTCAGGTAACTAACTCATATGTTTGATGACACAAACTCAGGTAACTAACTCGTATGTTTGATGACACAAACTCAGGTAACTAACTCGTATGTTTGATGACACAAACTCAGGTAACTAACTCGTATGTTTGATGACACAAACTCGGGTAACTAACTCGTATGTTTGATGACACAAACTCAGGTAACTAACTCGTATGTTTGATGACACAAACTCGGGTAACTAACTCGTATGTTTGATGACACAAACTCGGGTAACTAACTCGTATGTTTGATGACACAAACTCGGGTAACTAACTCGTATGTTTGATGACACAAACTCGGGTAACTAACTCGTATGTTTGATGACACAAACTCGGGTAACTAACTCGTATGTTTGATGACACAAACTCGGGTAACTAACTCGTATGTTTGATGACACAAACTCGGGTAACTAACTCGTATGTTTGATGACACAAACTCGGGTAACTAACTCGTATGTTTGATGACACAAACTCGGGTAACTAACTCGTATGTTTGATGACACAAACTCGGGTAACTAACTCGTATGTTTGATGACACAAACTCGGGTAACTAACTCGTATGTTTGATGACACAAACTCGGGTAACTAACTCGTATGTTTGATGACACAAACTCGGGTAACTAACTCGTATGTTTGATGACACAAACTCGGGTAACTAACTCGTATGTTTGATGACACAAACTCGGGTAACTAACTCGTATGTTTGATGACACAAACTCGGGTAACTAACTCGTATGTTTGATGACACAAACTCGGGTAACTAACTCGTATGTTTGATGACACAAACTCAGGTAACTAACTCGTATGTTTGATGACACAAACTCAGGTAACTAACTCGTATGTTTGATGACACAAACTCAGGTAACTAACTCATATGTTTGATGACACAAACTCAGGTAACTAACTCGTATGTTTGATGACACAAACTCAGGTAACTAACTCGTATGTTTGATGACACAAACTCGGGTAACTAACTCGTATGTTTGATGACACAAACTCAGGTAACTAACTCGTATGTTTGATGACACAAACTCAGGTAACTAACTCGTATGTTTGATGACACAAACTCAGGTAACTAACTCGTATGTTTGATGACACAAACTCAGGTAACTAACTCGTATGTTTGATGACACAAACTCGGGTAACTAACTCGTATGTTTGATGACACAAACTCAGGTAACTAACTCGTATGTTTGATGACACAAACTCAGGTAACTAACTCGTATGTTTGATGACACAAACTCGGGTAACTAACTCGTATGTTTGATGACACAAACTCGGGTAACTAACTCGTATGTTTGATGACACAAACTCGGGTAACTAACTCGTATGTTTGATGACACAAACTCAGGTAACTAACTCGTATGTTTGATGACACAAACTCGTGTTTGATGACACTAACTCGTATGTTTGATGACACAAACTCAGGTAACTAACTCATATGTTTGATGACACAAGCTTGGGTAATTAACTCGTATGTTTGATGACACAAACTCGTATGTTTGATGACACAAACCTGTAAAACTCTGTTCATTCTTCCTGTTTCCAGGGATTAGAGTCAGAATCGGTGAATATGAACACCAGACCTGCTTTAGTGACTGTTTTGTTCCCTGTGCTCGGCTCCAGGACACGGCTCTGGGGAAACCCACGGAGGTTTACTGTCTTCCTGCAGCAGAGTCCGGTCAGTGCGAGGACCGAGTGTGTGCCTCGCTCAGCCTCACCTCGGCGACCTGGGCGGCTCTTTCGGACGGCGGCGGCCGATTGATGCTCCTCCGCACCGGCAAGAGAGGAGAGGGCTCTCGCCTGAAGTGGGACGTAAGTACAGGAGGACGCCTGCCCAGAGACTAGACGTGGGACCTTGTCCCTTTGTCCTGCAGAAGACATCAACCTTTAGACACTTGTCAGCCAGAAGCTGCTTTGATACTCTGCTGTGCGCTGAATCAACAAAAACACATTAAA
>JBBPBX010011844.1:26277-55150 GCA_038048925.1 Garcialebias charrua
CTGTAGACATGCGCAGTGCTGACGTCTGACGTAATGACGCTGACGTCTGACGTAATGACGCTGACGTCTGACGTAATGACGCTGTGCGCGGCTTGGAAGAAGCGCTTCAAGCCAGCAGATGGAAACACTTATGATCTGCATTAATTTGTATTTACATATTTGCGAGGTAGCTCAAAATTCGAAATGAAAATGGATGGAAACACAGCTACTTTCAGTCTCAGCCTCTGAAGAAGCCGACTGACAGCTGCTGTGTGCTGACCCGTCCCTGGATCGGTACCGGAACTTGTATTATCATTATTATTATTATGATGCTCCTCCACACCAGCAAGAGAGGAGAGGGCTCTCACCTGAAGTTGGACATAAGTACAGGGGGACGGTTTTTGACAGTGGTCCGAGTGAACAATGTAGATAACGGGGGTCCAGGCGGTCTCTGACGGTGGTCTGACTGAATAATGTAGATAACGGGGGTCCAGGCGGTCTCTGACGGTGGTCTGACTGAATAATGTAGATAACGGGGGTCCAGGCGGTTTCTGACGGTGGTCTGACTGAATAATGTAGATAACGGGGGTCCAGGCGGTCTCTGAAGGTGGTCTGACTGAATAATGTAGATAACGGGGGTCCAGGCGGTTTCTGAAGGTGGTCTGACTGAATAATGTAGATAACGGGGGTCCAGGCGGTCTCTGAAGGTGGTCTGACTGAATAATGTAGATAACGGGGGTCCAGGCGGTCTCTGACGGTGGTCTGACTGAATAATGTAGATAACGGGGGTCCAGGCGGTCTCTGACGGTGGTCTGACTGAATAATGTAGATCAGTGTTTTTCAACCTTTTTTGAGCCAAGGCACAGTGTTTTCATTGAAAAAATCCCGAGGTACACCACCAACCAAAATTGTAAACATAGATACACTGTATCCGCCTATATTAAATATATAGTCATTCTTATCAAAGTGTCTTGAATAGGAATGAAATAAACACAAAAATGTATTTTTATCATGTTTTATATTTCTTATTTCAAATTGCACTTAACATGAAATTGCACTTAACATGCCTTGAAATAAACCTGAACAGTGCCACAAATTGTGGTCTTAAAATTAAAGAGGATGAAATTGCACTTAACATGCCTTCAAATACACCTGAACAGTGCCACAAATTGTGGTCTTAAAATTAAAGAGGATGAAATTGCACTTAACATGCCTTCAAATACACCTGAACAGTGCCACAAATTGTGGTCTTAAAATTAAAGAGGATGAAATTGCACTTAACATGCCTTCAAATAAACCTGAACAATGCCACAACAATATGGTCTTAAAATTAAAGAGGATGAAATTGCACTTAACATGCCTTCAAATAAACCTGAACAGTGCTACCATTCTCTCTGATATTCTCAAGTACAGCAGAAGAAAGACACACACGAAGCTCTTCCTCAACAGCTCTCAGTCTCTCAGTTTTTAGTTTTTATGGTAGTTAGAGGCTGGAGAAGCTCACTTCACACAGATATGTTGTGGAAAATGGGAGCAATGTCAAAAAAGCTTTGTTTGCCAGAAAGGGGAACTCCTTGGCAGCAGTCAACCAAAAACTGTCCAAAGGAAGATCAGCAAAGCTCAGCTTTAAACCACGATTTTGTCTCAGTTCAGTTAGTTCTTCCTGCTCCTGTAAAGTCATGTTCCTGCCAACAACTGCTGAGCTGTGTGGGTCCCTAACAAAGTCATAGCATACCTGAACTGATGACTCAAGAGATGTAAGCCTCGCTGTACAGTCTCACGTTCACGGTTTCTGCCTTCTTCTGATTTCCACTTGGGCCTTCATCTGGGTCAGAATTTTGTCCAGGGATCAGACCGGATTTAGTATTTTTTCTTTTGAAAAAGTTTTCCATCGCTGCCTGTTTGTTTGAGAAGGTCCTCACTGTTTGTTTTGCTCACTGCTACACGTCACGTTCATGCGCCGCTACTTCTCTTGTTTTAATGTGCGCCGCTATGCTCCATACTGCCACCTATCGCGCGGTAAGGAAATTACACCAGTTAATAAAAATTTCATAATTTACTAATTTTACACGGCACACCAGACGATCTCTCGCGGCACACTGCTGTTCCGCGGTACAGTGGTTGAAAAACACTGATGTAGATAACGGGGGTCCAGGCGGTCTCTGACGTTGGTCTGACTGAACAATAACGGGGGTCCAGGCGGTTTCTGACGGTGGTCTGACTGAATAATGTAGATAACGGGGGTCCAGGCGGTCTCTGAAGGTGGTCTGACTGAATAATGTAGATAACGGGGGTCCAGGCAGTTTCTGACGGTGGTCTGAGTGAATAATGTAGATAACAGGGGTCTAGGCGGTCTCTGACGGTGGTCTGACTGAATAATGTAGATAACGGGGGTCCAGGCGGTTTCTGACGGTGGTCTGACTGAATAATGTAGATAACGGGGGTCCAGGCGGTCTCTGAAGGTGGTCTGACTGACTAATGTAGATAACGGGGTTCCAGGCGGTCTCTGAAGGTGGTCTGACTGAATAATGTAGGTAACGGGGGTCCAGGCGGTCTCTGAAGGTGGTTTGACTGAACAATGTAGATAACGGGGGTCCAGGCGGTCTCTGAAGGTGGTCTGACTGAATAATGTAGATAACGGGGGTCTAGACTGTCTCTGAAGGTGGTCTGACTGAATAATGTAGATAACAGGGGTCCAGGCGGTTTCTGACGGTGGTCTGACTGATTTGTAGATAACGGGGGTCCAGGCGGTTTCTGACGGCGGTCTGACTGAATAATGTAGATAACGGGGGTCTAGACGGTCTCTGAAGGTGGTCTGACTGAATAATGTAGATAACGGGGGTCCAGGTGGTCTCTGAAGGTAGTCTGACTGACTAATGTAGATAACGGGGGTCTAGACTGTCTCTGAAGGTGGTCTGACTGAATAATGTAGATAACGGGGGTCCAGGCGGTCTCTGAAGGTGGTCTGACTGAATAATGTAGATAACGGGGGTCTAGACTGTCTCTGAAGGTGGTCTGACTGAATAATGTAGATAACAGGGGTCCAGGCGGTTTCTGACGGTGGTCTGACTGATTTGTAGATAACGGGGGTCCAGGCGGTTTCTGACGGCGGTCTGACTGAATAATGTAGATAACGGGGGTCTAGACGGTCTCTGAAGGTGGTCTGACTGAATAATGTAGATAACGGGGGTCCAGGTGGTCTCTGAAGGTAGTCTGAGTGAATAATGTAGATAACGGGGGTCTAGACTGTCTCTGAAGGTGGTCTGACTGAATAATGCAGATAACGGGGGTCC
This sequence comes from Garcialebias charrua, assembly GCA_038048925.1. NCBI lineage: Eukaryota > Metazoa > Chordata > Actinopteri > Cyprinodontiformes > Rivulidae > Garcialebias > Garcialebias charrua. The sequence goes on from JBBPBX010011844.1 coordinate 29,550, forward strand.
AGGCGGTTTCTGAAGGTGGTCTGACTGATTTGTAGATAACGGGGGTCTAGACTATCTCTGAAGGTGGTCTGACTGAATAATGTAGATAACGGGGGTCCAGGCGGTCTCTGAAGGTGGTCTGAGTTAGGGCTGGGCGATATGGACAAAAATTAATATCTCGATATTGTTGTGATATATCGCGATATACGATATATAACTCGATATAATTTTCTTTCCATAAAAGAATAAAAATATATTTCTGAGTCAAAGCTTTGTCCCAGTTGTCACACAACAACATTTATTAACAAACAGCTGTAACTCTACAAAATAAATGTCTAAAAAATGAACTATTTACATACATTACTTTATTTATTTACACCTATTAAATAATAGTCCTCTTCAGCTGAGGGCAGCTGTGGCTGAGAGGAGGACACAGATTGTGTTTTAAAGAGCTTTGAGTGTCTTGATAAGATAGAAAGGTGCTTTCACTTTAGTCAGTGTGTTTGTGAGCTGCTGTAAATGTGAGGCTCTGTGGTAAATATTTGATATACTGTACGTATCCGATTTTATTGTGAAAGGGTCAGGGGGTTCACGAAGACGTTCTCTAAGTTGCTCTACAAAGTGTCGCATTGAATCCTTGTGTAAAAACACGACAGCCTCCACTCAGAAACGTGAACAGAGAGGCTGAGACATTATTAAATCAGCAGTTTATCATATGTCGCTAAAAGACACGGTCAGTCTCAGCTGTGGAAGAAGACGGCTAAAGCGTTAGCCATCTTGTTAGCCGCTAAGGACCGTGTCTTTAGCGATATATGATAAACTGCTGATTTATTAATGTCTCCACCTCTCTCTGCAGTGCGCGCACGACTAAATGAGCTCAGACCCGTGGTTTGTTTTAAGGAAGCAGCTGTAAAAACACTCAGTTCTGCCGTTTCACGGTTCATGCTCCACTTTGCTGTTTAAATGGTGAAAAAGATTCGTAGTTCCGACCTTTCGTCGGGATTATTTTTAGCATCGTCTACAAAAATATTTTTTCTGCCCTCATCTGACAATTTAAATCCAAACTAGCTCAGAAAGAACATTGTTTTTCCCCTCAGCAGCTAGCGTCGCTCTTCATATCTGCCGTGTTTACTTGTGCCGCGGCTCCGCTCTCCTGCAGGTAGGAAGGAGGGGCTGGGTCTGTGTTCAGTGAAGGAGAAGGAGGGGGGCGAGTGGGAGCCCGCACGACAGCAGGAGGATACTCGATATAGACGATATAGCCATTTTAACCATCGTGCATTTGAAATATCGCGATACATCGAGTATATTCGATATATCGCCCACCCCTAGTCTGAGTGAGTACCCTGCTCTGAGGCGGTCCAGGCCTGTATTTAGACGGACGTTGATTTCACAATGAATCGGCTTCTTTATTCCAAACTGAACGCAGATGCTGTGAAGCTGTTTGTGATCTTTGCTTAATGCTCCGTTATGTAAGAACTCCTGTTCAGTACCAGAACTCAGACCCAGCAGGAACTCCAACCCCTCCGTCTGGTTCTTATTTCAGATCCGCTCTACTTCTGGCAGCAGACGTCAGAAGACCTCACTGTCTGTGTGCGGATCCCCGAGGGCGTCACCCGAGAGGACGTCCGGTTCCAGCTGACGGCGGACCACCTGAGCGTTGGAGTTCAGGGGTTTCCTCCGATCCTGGAAGGCCAGCTGTACGAGTCCGTGGAGCCCGAGGCCAGCACCTGGATCATCAAAAACAATAAAAGGTCAGAGGTTCAGGAGCTTTTCAGGTCTGGTTTCCAGCAGCAGTCGTTTTCTTTGTCCTCTGGCTGTGGAAAGCCAACACTCGAGACACTCGACGCTCCTGAACCCGAGCTTTTTGATGGAAAACATCCGAGTCACAACACAACGATGATAAATATGAACAACTGCTGCAGATCGGCCCAGATCCATCCCTAAAGTGTAATCCAGTAGATTAAATCATAATCTGATGGCTGCCAGGGTGGGCCCACATGGGCGGAGCTAAGCAACTAAATAATATTACAGACAAGAATGCAAAACCAACGTGCACGACCTGCTGCACGCAAACATTCACAATACAGAGAGACTGCAGCGAAAAATTAATGTTTTCTCCCAATTTTCTGTCTCGTCACTATCTAGTCTAATCTAGTCCCCATTTAGTCTCCATCTAGTCCCCATTTAGTCTCCATCTAGTCCCCATTTAGTCTCCATCTAGTCCCCATTTAGTCTCCATCTAGTCCCCATTTAGTCTCCATCTAGTCCCCATTTAGTCTCTATCAAGACCCCATTTAGTCTCCATCTAGTCCCCATTTAGTCTCCATCAAGTCCCCATTTAGTCTCCATCTAGTCCCCATTTAGTCTCCATCTAGTCCCCATTTAGTCTCCATCAAGTCCCCATTTAGTCTCCATCAAGTCCCCATTTAGTCTCCATCAAGTCCCCATTTAGTCTCCATCAAGTCCCCATTTAGTCTCCATCAAGTCCCCATTTAGTCTCCATCAAGTCCCCATTTAGTCTCCATCTAGTCCCCATTTAGTCTCCATCAAGTCCCCATTTAGTCTCCATCAAGTCCCCATTTAGTCTCTATCTAGTCCCCATTTAGTCTCCATCAAGTCCCCATTTAGTCTCCATCAAGTCCCCATTTAGTCTCTATCTAGTCCCCATTTAGTCTCCATCAAGTCCCCATTTAGTCTCCATCTAGTCCCCATTTAGTCTCCATCAAGTCCCCATTTAGTCTCCATCAAGTCCCCATTTAGTCTCTATCTAGTCCCCATTTAGTCTCCATCAAGTCCCCATTTAGTCTCCATCTAGTCCCCATTTAGTCTCCATCTAGTCCCCATTTAGTCTCCATCAAGTCCCCATTTAGTCTCCATCTAGTCCCCATTTAGTCTCCATCTAGTCCCCATTTAGTCTCCATCTAGTCCCCATTTAGTCTCCATCTAGTCCCCATTTAGTCTCCATCTAGTCCCCATTTAGTCTCCATCTAGTCCCCATTTAGTCTCCATCTAGTCCCCATTTAGTCTCCATCTAGTCCCCATTTAGTCTCCATCTAGTCCCCATTTAGTCTCCATCAAGTCCCCATTTAGTCTCCATCTAGTCCCCATTTAGTCTCCATCTAGTCCCCATTTAGTCTCCATCTAGTCCCCATTTAGTCTCCATCTAGTCCCCATTTAGTCTCCATCAAGTCCCCATTTAGTCTCCATCTAGTCCCCATTTAGTCTCCATCAAGTCCCCATTTAGTCTCCATCAAGTCCCCATTTAGTCTCTATCTAGTCCCCATTTAGTCTCCATCAAGTCTCCATCTAGTCTCCATCTAGTCCCCATTTAGTCTCCATCTAGTCCCCATTTAGTCTCCATCTAGTCCCCATTTAGTCTCCATCTAGTCCCCATTTCGTCTCCATCTAGTCCCCATTTAGTACCCATTTAGTCTCCATCTAGTCCCCATTTAGTCTTCATTTAGTCCCCCTTTAGTCTCCATCTAGTCCCCATTTAGTCTCCATCTAGTCCTCATTTAATCTCCATCTAGTCCCCATTTAGTCTCCATCTAGTCCCCATTTAGTCTCCATCTAGTCACCGTTTAGTCTCCATCTAGTCTCCATCTAGTCTCCATTTAGTCTCCATTTAGTCTCCATCTAGTCCCCATTTAGTCTCCATCTAGTCTCCATTTAGTCTCCATCTTGTCCCCATTTAGTCTCCATCTAGTCCCCATTTAATCTCCATCTAGTCCCCATTTAGTCTCCATCAAGTCTCCACCTAGTCCCCATCTAGTCCCCATTTACTCTCCATCTAGTCCCCATTTAGTCTCCATCTAGTCCCCATTTAGTCTCTATCTAGTCCCCATTTAGTCCCCATTTAGTCTCCATCTAGTCTCCATTTTCTCCATCTAGTCCCCATTTAGTCTCCATCTAGTCCCCATTTAGTCTCCATCTAGTCCCCATTTAGTCTCCATCTAGTCCCCATTTAGTCTCCATCTAGTCCCCATTTAGTCCCCATTTAGTCCCCATTTAGTCTCCATCTAGTCTCATTTAGTCTCCATTTAGTCTCCATTTAGTCTCCATCTAGTCCCCATTTAGTCTCCATCTAGTCCCCATTTAGTCTCTATCTAGTCCCCATTTAGTCTCCATCTAGTCCCCATTTAGTCTCCATCTAGTCCCCATTTAGTCTCATCTAGTCCCCATTTAGTCTCATCTAGTCTCCATTTAGTCTCCATCTAGTCCCCATTTAGTAATAATAATAATAATAATAATAATTAATTCAATTTATAACGCACTTTTCATTACTGAAAATCTCAAAGTGCTACACATATATTGAATGCTACACACATTCATAAACCGGTGGCGGCAGACTACCATGCAAGGTGCTTTCCAGTCCTACCGGGAGCAACTCAGGGTTAAGTGTCTTGCCCAAGGACACAACAACACATGGTGCGGGTCCCGGGAGTCGAACCGCCAACTTTCCGATCGGGAGACGACTGCCATTACTACTACACCACGGCTGCCCTGATAAGATTGGAGTCCATTTTTTTAGTCTCCATCTAGTCCCCATTTAGTCTCCATTTAGTCTCCATCTAGTCCCCATTTAGTCTCCATCTAGTAATAATAATACTGTAATAATAATAATAATGAATTCAATTTATAACGCACTTTTCATTAATGAAAATCTCAAAGTGCTACAAAGTGCTACAGAATTAAATGTCAATAAAACAAGTAAAATCAATAACAGTATCAACTAAGATCAAAAGTAGAATCATGAGGAGGTAGAGTATGCTCGGTTGAAAAGAAAGGTCTTCAAGCCGCTCTTAAAGTCAACCACAGACTGTGGGGCTCTCAGACAGTCAGGAAGAGAGTTCCACAGGCGGGGGGCAGCCACACTGAAAGCCCGGTCTCCCATGGTCCTTAATTTGGTTCTCGGAATGTGAAGGAGATTACTGTTCTGTGACCGCAGCGACCGGGTGGATGAGTATGGAATAAGAATATCCTTCAGATAATCTGGTGAAGTTCCGTGTAAGCATTGATGTGTAATGAGAGCAGTTTTGTACTGAATTCTGTAGGTGACAGGAAGCCAATGAAGGTTATGGAGAATGGGTGTAATATGTTCAAATTTACGAACTCTCAACAAGATCCTTGCTGCACTGTTTTGAATATATTGAAGTTTCTGAAGGTTTTTGCCAGGGATTCCAATAAACAGGGAGTTGCAGTAGTCGAGCCTGGAGGAGACAAAAGCATGGACGAGCTTCTCAGCATCGGAAAAAGTTAGGGATGGGCGAAGTCTGGAGATGTTTCGAAGATGGAAGAAGCAAGTTTTAAACAGAAGCTTAATGTGATTTTCAAATGTAAGATTGGAGTCCATTTTTATTCCAAGATTAGTAACAGAGGTGGAGAGGGGGATGTCTTGTCCAGAAAAGGAAATTGTTGTTATAGTAGATGTTTGTACCTGGTGAGGGGTGCCAATCAGTATGGCCTCAGTCTTGGAGCAGTTTAATTGAAGAAAGTTCTGATTCATCCATGCCCTAATTTCCTCCAGGCAGGTAGAGAGGGCAGTGAGTGAAGATGGAGATGACAAGGTGGAAGATGAGGATGCTCCAGTCCTGATGTAAAGCTGTGTATCGTCGGCATAACAGTGAAAAGAAATGTTGAACTGATTAATAATTTGACCTAAAGGCAGCATGTAAAGGGAAAACAGCAGGGGCCCCAGAACCGACCCCGATCTAGTCCCCATTTAGTCTCCCATCTGTCCCCATTTAGTCTCTATCTAGTCCCCATTTAGTCTCCATCAAGTCCCCATTTAGTCTCCATCAAGTCCCCATTTAGTCTCCATCAAGTCCCCATTTAGTCTCCATCTAGTTCCCATTTAGTCTCCATCTAGTCCCCATTTAGTCTCCATCTAGTCCCCATTTAGTCTCCATCAAGTCCCCATTTAGTCTCCATCTAGTCCCTTATTTAGTCTCCATCAAGTCCCCATTTAGTCTCCATCTAGTCCCCATTTAGTCTCCATCTAGTCCCCATTTAGTCTCCATCAAGTCTCCATTTAGTCTCCATCTAGTCCCTTATTTAGTCTCCATCAAGTCCCCATTTAGTCTCCATCTAGTCCCCATTTAGTCTCCATCTAGTCCCTTATTTAGTCTCCATCAAGTCCCCATTTAGTCTCCATCTAGTCCCTTATTTAGTCTCCATCAAGTCCCCATTTAGTCTCCATCTAGTCCCCATTTAGTCTCCATCTAGTCCCCATTTAGTCTCCATCAAGTCTCCATTTAGTCTCCATCTAGTCCCTTATTTAGTCTCCATCAAGTCTCCATTTAGTCTCCATCTAGTCCCTTATTTAGTCTCCATCAAGTCCCCATTTAGTCTCCATCTAGTCCCCATTTAGTCTCCATCAAGTCTCCATTTAGTCTCCATCTAGTCCCTTATTTAGTCTCCATCAAGTCTCCATTTAGTCTCCATCTAGTCCCTTATTTAGTCTCCATCTAGTCCCCATTTAGTCTCCATCTAGTCCCCATTTAGTCTCCATCAAGTCTCCATTTAGTCTCCATCTAGTCCCATTTAGTCTCCATCAAGTCCCCATTTAGTCTCCATCTAGTCCCCATTTAGTCTCCATCTAGTCCCTTATTTAGTCTCCATCAAGTCCCCATTTAGTCTCCATCTAGTCCCCATTTAGTCTCCATCAAGTCCCCATTTAGTCTCCATCTAGTCCCCATTTAGTCTCCATCTAGTCCCCATTTAGTCTCCATCAAGTCTCCATTTAGTCTCCATCTAGTCCCTTATTTAGTCTCCATCAAGTCTCCATTTAGTCTCCATCTAGTCCCTTATTTAGTCTCCATCAAGTCCCCATTTAGTCTCCATCTAGTCCCCATTTAGTCTCCATCAAGTCTCCATTTAGTCTCCATCTAGTCCCTTATTTAGTCTCCATCAAGTCTCCATTTAGTCTCCATCTAGTCCCTTATTTAGTCTCCATCTAGTCCCCATTTAGTCTCCATCTAGTCCCCATTTAGTCTCCATCAAGTCTCCATTTAGTCTCCATCTAGTCCCTTATTTAGTCTCCATCAAGTCCCCATTTAGTCTCCATCTAGTCCCCATTTAGTCTCCATCTAGTCCCTTATTTAGTCTCCATCAAGTCCCCATTTAGTCTCCATCTAGTCCCTTATTTAGTCTCCATCAAGTCCCCATTTAGTCTCCATCTAGTCCCCATTTAGTCTCCATCTAGTCCCCATTTAGTCTCCATCTAGTCCCCATTTAGTCTCCATCTAGTCCCCATTTAGTCTCCATCTAGTCCCCATTTAGTCTCCATCTAGTCCCCATTTAGTCTCCATCTAGTCCCCATTTAGTCTCCATCTAGTCCCCATTTAGTCTCCATCTAGTCCCATTTAGTCTCCATCTAGTCCCCATTTAGTCTCCATCTAGTCCCCATTTAGTCTCCATCTAGTCCCCATTTAGTCTCTATCTAGTCCCCATTTAGTCTCCATCTAGTCCCCATTTAGTCTCCATCTAGTCCCCATTTAGTCTCATCTAGTCCCCATTTAGTCTCATCTAGTCTCCATTTAGTCTCCATCTAGTCCCCATTTAGTAATAATAATAATAATAATAATAATTAATTCAATTTATAACGCACTTTTCATTACTGAAAATCTCAAAGTGCTACACATATATTGAATGCTACACACATTCATAAACCGGTGGCGGCAGACTACCATGCAAGGTGCTTTCCAGTCCTACCGGGAGCAACTCAGGGTTAAGTGTCTTGCCCAAGGACACAACAACACATGGTGCGGGTCCCGGGAGTCGAACCGCCAACTTTCCGATCGGGAGACGACTGCCATTACTACTACACCACGGCTGCCCTGATAAGATTGGAGTCCATTTTTTTAGTCTCCATCTAGTCCCCATTTAGTCTCCATTTAGTCTCCATCTAGTCCCCATTTAGTCTCCATCTAGTAATAATAATACTGTAATAATAATAATAATGAATTCAATTTATAACGCACTTTTCATTAATGAAAATCTCAAAGTGCTACAAAGTGCAACAGAATTAAATGTCAATAAAACAAGTAAAATCAATAACAGTATCAACTAAGATCAAAAGTAGAATCATGAGGAGGTAGAGTATGCTCGGTTGAAAAGAAAGGTCTTCAAGCCGCTCTTAAAGTCAACCACAGACTGTGGGGCTCTCAGACAGTCAGGAAGAGAGTTCCACAGGCGGGGGGCAGCCACACTGAAAGCCCGGTCTCCCATGGTCCTTAATTTGGTTCTCGGAATGTGAAGGAGATTACTGTTCTGTGACCGCAGCGACCGGGTGGATGAGTATGGAATAAGAATATCCTTCAGATAATCTGGTGAAGTTCCGTGTAAGCATTGATGTGTAATGAGAGCAGTTTTGTACTGAATTCTGTAGGTGACAGGAAGCCAATGAAGGTTATGGAGAATGGGCGTAATATGTTCAAATTTACGAACTCTCAACAAGATCCTTGCTGCACTGTTTTGAATATATTGAAGTTTCTGAAGGTTTTTGCCAGGGATTCCAATAAACAGGGAGTTGCAGTAGTCGAGCCTGGAGGAGACAAAAGCATGGACGAGCTTCTCAGCATCGGAAAAAGTTAGGGATGGGCGAAGTCTGGAGATGTTTCGAAGATGGAAGAAGCAAGTTTTAAACAGAAGCTTAATGTGATTTTCAAATGTAAGATTGGAGTCCATTTTTATTCCAAGATTAGTAACAGAGGTGGAGAGGGGGATGTCTTGTCCAGAAAAGGAAATTGTTGTTAAAGTTGATGTTTGTACCTGGTGAGGGGTGCCAATCAGTATGGCCTCAGTCTTGGAGCAGTTTAATTGAAGAAAGTTCTGATTCATCCATGCCCTAATTGCCTCCAGGCAGGTAGAGAGGGCAATGAGTGAAGATGGAGATGACAAGGTGAAAGATGAGGATGCTCCAGTCCTGATGTAAAGCTGTGTATCGTCGGCATAACAGTGAAAAGAAAATGTTGAAAGTGCCTTAGTGCCTAAAGAAAGTGAAAAGAAATGTTGAACTGATTAATAATTTGACCTAAAGGCAGCATGTAAAGGGAAAACAGCAGGGGCCCCAGAACCGACCCCGATCTAGTCCCCATTTAGTCTCCCATCTGTCCCCATTTAGTCTCTATCTAGTCCCCATTTAGTCTCCATCAAGTCCCCATTTAGTCTCCATCAAGTCCCCATTTAGTCTCCATCAAGTCCCCATTTAGTCTCCATCTAGTCCCCATTTAGTCTCCATCTAGTCCCCATTTAGTCTCCATCTAGTCCCCATTTAGTCTCCATCAAGTCCCCATTTAGTCTCCATCTAGTCCCCATTTAGTCTCCATCAAGTCCCCATTTAGTCTCCATCTAGTCCCCATTTAGTCTCCATCTAGTCCCCATTTAGTCTCCATCAAGTCCCCATTTAGTCTCCATCTAGTCCCCATTTAGTCTCCATCAAGTCCCCATTTAGTCTCCATCTAGTCCCCATTTAGTCTCCATCTAGTCCCTTATTTAGTCTCCATCAAGTCCCCATTTAGTCTCCATCTAGTCCCTTATTTAGTCTCCATCAAGTCCCCATTTAGTCTCCATCTAGTCCCCATTTAGTCTCCATCTAGTCCCCATTTAGTCTCCATCAAGTCTCCATTTAGTCTCCATCTAGTCCCTTATTTAGTCTCCATCAAGTCTCCATTTAGTCTCCATCTAGTCCCTTATTTAGTCTCCATCAAGTCCCCATTTAGTCTCCATCTAGTCCCCATTTAGTCTCCATCAAGTCTCCATTTAGTCTCCATCTAGTCCCTTATTTAGTCTCCATCAAGTCTCCATTTAGTCTCCATCTAGTCCCTTATTTAGTCTCCATCTAGTCCCCATTTAGTCTCCATCTAGTCCCCATTTAGTCTCCATCAAGTCTCCATTTAGTCTCCATCTAGTCCCTTATTTAGTCTCCATCAAGTCCCCATTTAGTCTCCATCTAGTCCCCATTTAGTCTCCATCTAGTCCCTTATTTAGTCTCCATCAAGTCCCCATTTAGTCTCCATCTAGTCCCTTATTTAGTCTCCATCAAGTCCCCATTTAGTCTCCATCTAGTCCCCATTTAGTCTCCATCTAGTCCCCATTTAGTCTCCATCAAGTCTCCATTTAGTCTCCATCTAGTCCCTTATTTAGTCTCCATCAAGTCTCCATTTAGTCTCCATCTAGTCCCTTATTTAGTCTCCATCAAGTCCCCATTTAGTCTCCATCTAGTCCCCATTTAGTCTCCATCAAGTCTCCATTTAGTCTCCATCTAGTCCCTTATTTAGTCTCCATCAAGTCTCCATTTAGTCTCCATCTAGTCCCTTATTTAGTCTCCATCTAGTCCCCATTTAGTCTCCATCTAGTCCCCATTTAGTCTCCATCAAGTCTCCATTTAGTCTCCATCTAGTCCCTTATTTAGTCTCCATCAAGTCCCCATTTAGTCTCCATCTAGTCCCCATTTAGTCTCCATCTAGTCCCCATTTAGTCTCCATCAAGTCCCCATTTAGTCTCCATCTAGTCCCTTATTTAGTCTCCATCAAGTCCCCATTTAGTCTCCATCTAGTCCCCATTTAGTCTCCATCTAGTCCCCATTTAGTCTCCATCAAGTCTCCATTTAGTCTCCATCTAGTCCCTTATTTAGTCTCCATCAAGTCCCCATTTAGTCTCCATCTAGTCCCCATTCAGTCTCCATCTAGTCCCTTATTTAGTCTCCATCAAGTCCCCATTTAGTCTCCATCAAGTCCCCATTTAGTCTCCATCTAGTCCCCATTTAGTCTCCATCTAGTCCCTTATTTAGTCTCCGTCTAGTCCCCATTAGTCTCCATCTAGTCCCCATTCAGTTTCTAACCGTTGCAGCTCAGAGTTCAGTTCAGTTGCACTGTGACTGATCTAGACCCTGAGGGCTCCATCATGAAGTTAGCGGTGATTTCTAATGGATAACTTCAGTCTGGGTGCTCCTGCTTCTCCTCCCCCTGAGGGCAACAGCGTTTGTCTGTTTCACATCGATTCATCCAAACAGGAACAAACGTGTTTTTAGCCCCTGAGGACCAGAACGTCTCCAACATCCAGCTCTGGGTTCAGAGCCCGTTTCATCAAAGATGAACGGTTCTGTCGGAACCCGGTTTTTGAGCTGAGATGTGTTGATCCACATCCTCCACTTGGAGACCTTCAACGTCGTCTCTGCACCCTGCTCCTCCAACCCGTCCACTGGAGACACTGTCTCTGATTGTCTCCTGTAGATGGAACTGGTCTCTGTGTGAAGAGGACCAGAACTTAAGTGTTCTGTTGTAACCACCAACACAAATGGAGCCAGCTGTGTATAGGTGGCTCTGTTATTCTTAACGTTTTAATTTGTATATTTTTATAAATAGAGATCTTTTAGCAGTAGTGCTTTAACGGAGTACCCGAGTAATCGACAGATCGAGTCATAAACCTTCTATCGAGGTCTTTTTGTCCCTCTCGAGTACTCGTAGTGACGTCGTCGCACTGACGTCATTACGTCATCACGTCACATGTCACATGATCCGCACCGAGCGCGGGCTAGTTAGACGCGACAAAATGGATTCCTCTTTGCGCACGGATGTATGGAGCAGGCCCAGTCTTGTCAAAAAGGTAAAAATGCGTCGTGTTTTATTATTATGAAACAGTTTATAATTTTATAGAATGCTTTGCTGCTCATTGAATCAACTTCTGTCACTGACCACCGTAGATTGTGACAGGAGGGGGCGGTGTTGGATTGCAGGTCACATATAACATGGCTGAAACAGCTTCCTGTCTCGTTTCACAAACAAAAAGCAACAAATATTCCATCTCTAGACCTATTAAAAACCTATAAACACAATAATCTCTAAAAGTAAACCTAAATTGCACAGCCCTGCAGGCGGTGGTGCGGTGTGGCCCCACTTGTTTTTAAGTTTTGTTTTGGGCGCCGCACGGTACTTTCACTGTTAATATTAATAATAATAACTAATAGTTTTTTTTTTCCTGTGACTTATCTGCAGTATGATAAATGATAGGAGCATAATAAATGCTCCCAATGTTTTGTTGGTCTTTTTTTTTGTGGTAAATAATGAAGTTTTTATGCATTTTTATATATTTATTTATTTTGCATCTTAAGAGCCTATGACATCATCGACTACTCGAGTACTACTCGAGTTTATTTATGTTGATGTCGAGTTTAAAAATTATGTACTCGTCCAACCCCTAGTCAGCAGCTGTCATTTTTGGTGCGTCCTGGTTGATCTCACGCAGATGGACCCGTCACGGCTTTTAATGTGTCCAACGGGTTCTGAGTCCTGTTTTCTGTTACCAGAGCAAAACACAGTGAAGAGCGTGGGATTCACTCTGCAGCAGGAGGATTCACGAAGGCCAAACCTCGTGGACAGTTTCCTCAGAAAGCTGCCCAGCACCACGCAGAAGATGATGGGATTGTAATTTAATTTAAATTTATTCACATTTAGTGTAGACTCAATAAAGACGGTCTCTCGTTCAGTTCAGCAGGTGGAGCCTGCAGGATGAGTTCAGGTTTATTAACAATAATCTGAGCTCGCTCATAAACACCTGGAATCAATTATTAATGTGCTGAAACATCTGGCTTTAATTAAAGATGAATCTTCACCCTGCCCTGCAGACGAAGCAGTTTTTGTTTGTTTGTTTTTATTTGTGTGTTTGTGTCGTTCTCTTCAGCCTGGAGCTGAGTCTGCAGAAGCTCAGGGAGGGAGCCATGTGGCCGGAGCTGGTGACGGGAAACAGGAGGGGGGAGCTGGTGCTGAGTGCCGAGCAGGCCGCCCTGATCCACGACAGACTCACCCATCTAACCTCTGAAGACATGGTGAGGCTGGTTCAAAAGTCAAAGTCAAAAGTCAAAGTCAACTTTATTGTCAGAACTGCAATATGTACAGGACATACACAGGACCGAAATTGCGTTTCTCTCAGTCCCTCGGTGCAACAGTAACCATCTAAACACTAAAACATTTAATAAACATAAGCATAAAATAGTAAAAGTGTAACACTGTCCTGAGTTTTTTCATAATAGTATAAAAGTATGAAAATTTACACCAACACTGAAACACCAAACACCCAATGAACATAAGCATAAAATGAAATAATAAAAGTGTAATACTGTCCTGAGTTTTTGCATAGTAGTATAAAAAGTATAAAAAGTATATCTATAAAATAAACTGAAGGTTCTAGCATTGACATTTGCAAAGAGTGGCACAGCAGCATATAAGTTAATGTACACAGTATATGTATGAGGTAGTTGATGTTGGTATAGAGGCAAAGTGGCATATGCAGTGAGGCACATAAGGCACATTTGGCATCCTTAGATAAGGCTAGTCAGAGAATACTGTATATGTATCTGCAGTAGTGTAGATAAAAGTAGTGTAAATGTAAACAGTAGTAATAAATGTAAAGCAGTAGTAATAAATGTAAACTGTATTAATAAATGTAAACCGTATTAATAAATGTAAACAGTGAATGTTCTGGTCCATCTGACCTCTGTAGACATGGTGAGGCTGGTTCTGGTCCATCTGACCTCTGTAGACATGGTGAGGCTGGTTCTGGTCCATCTGACCTCTGTAGACATGGTGAGGCTGGTTCTGGTCCATCTGACCTCTGTAGACATGGTGAGGCTGGTTCTGGTCCATCTGACCTCTGTAGACATGGTGAGGCTGGTTCTGGTCCATCTGACCTCTGAAGACATGGTGAGGCTGGTTCTGGTCCATCTGACCTCTGTAGACATGGTGAGGCTGGTTCTGGTCCATCTGACCTCTGTAGACATGGTGAGGCTGGTTCTGGTCCATCTGACCTCTGTAGACATGGTGAGGCTGGTTCTGGTCCATCTGACCTCTGTAGACATGGTGAGGCTGGTTCTGGTCCATCTGACCTCTGTAGACATGGTGAGGCTGGTTCTGGTCCATCTGACCTCTGAAGACATGGTGAGGCTGGTTCTGGTCCATCTGACCTCTGTAGACATGGTGAGGCTGGTTCTGGTCCATCTGACCTCTGTAGACATGGTGAGGCTGGTTCTGGTCCATCTGACCTCTGTAGACATGGTGAGGCTGGTTCTGGTCCATCTGACCTCTGTAGACATGGTGAGGCTGGTTCTGGTCCATCTGACCTCTGTAGACCTGGTGAGGCTGGTTCTGGTCCATCTGACCTCTGTAGACCTGGTGAGGCTGGTTCTGGTCCATCTGAACTGGACGAGCTCCTCTGAGGGCGGCGTGGTTTAAAAAAAAAATGTTCTCTTGACCTTTGCGTACATTTAATAATAATATATAATAATGTCACATTTGTCATCTGTGTATGTTTCCATACAAGACGAAATTAGTCTCTGCATTTAACCCAACCACCACCAGGTGGGGCAGTGGGCAGCTATTGAAAGCGCCCGGGGGGCAATTTGGGGATGAGGTGTGCCGCCCATAGACACCACAAGGTATGCAGTGACTGGGGATCGAACCTGGGTCCTTCGGGTCCCAAGTCGGCTCCCCATTTGATCAGAACCAACCGCTCCGCTTGGCTCTGGTTCTTTACTGTTCAGCTGCTCTCGTACGGTGCAGGACAAGGGACAAAACTAATGAGTCTGACTCTTTGCTGAACACCTAAAACTGAGTTAATACAGACTCAAAACAGAAGCTAAAGGAGCAGAACGGAAGCTAAAGGAGCAGAACAGAAGCTAAAGGAACAGAACAGAAGCTAAAGGAGCAGAACAGTGGCTAAAAGGAGGCCGAGGTTACAGTGAAATGAACCCAACCTAAAAGTTTTTGCTACTGTAAACCTACTGTTCTACTAAAAGTGTAACAGAAGCTAAAAGCAACACAATACTGTAGTTCAAAACAGTAGAACATTAGCAAATGCTAAAGATAAAATTAGTTAAATAGTATGTAAAAAATAAAAACTGAAGCTACAAGCTAAAGGGAGCAGCATAGTAGCTATAAGTAAAAGAAGCAGCATGTCAGGATCTTAACATTTTTTATAAATGAGCTGATTTATCAGCCGACTGTTTCCATTCTGGAGCCCGGAGGTGGGGCACGCTGGCGGGCGCCTGGTGGCCGGGCTTTTACCCATGGAGCTCGGCCAGGCACAGCCCGAAGAGGAGACGTGGGTCCCCCTTCCCATGGGCTCACCACCTGTGGGAGGGGCCAAAGGGGTCGGCTGCAATGTAGGATGGGTGGTGGCCGAGGGTGGGGGCCCTGGCGGTCTGATCCTCAGTTACAGAAGCTGGCTATTTGGATGTGGAATGATCACCTCTCTGGTGGGGAAGGAGCCTGAGCTGGTGTGTGAGGTTGAGAGGTTCCGGCTAGAAATAGTCGGACTCACCTCAACGCATGGCTCTGGTTCTGGAACCAGTTTCCTTGAGAGGGGTTGGACACTCTTCCACTCTGGAGTTGCCCCTGGTGAGAGGCGCCAAGCAGGAGTGGGCATACTTGTTGCCCCCCATCTTGGTGCCTGTACGTTGGGGTTCACCCCGGTGAACGAGAGGGTAGCCTCCCTTCGCCTACGTGTGGGGGGACGGGCTCTGACTGTTGTTTGTGCCTATGCGCCAAACGGCAGCGCAGATTACCCACCCTTTTTGGAGTCCTTGGAGGGGGTATTGGAGGGTGCGCCTCCTGGGGACTCCCTTGTTCTGCTGGGGGACTTCAACGCTCACGTGGGCAATGACAGTGAGACCTGGAGGGGTGTGGTTGGGAGGAACGGCCCCCCTGATCTGAACCCGAGTGGTGTTCTGTTGTTGGACTTCTGTGCTCGTCATGGATTGTCCATAACGAACACCATGTTCAGGCATAAGGGTGTCCATATGTGCTCTTGGCACCAGGACACCCTAGGTCGCAGCTCGATGATCGACTTTGTTGTCGTCTCATCTGATCTGCGGCCGCATGTCTTGGACACTCGGGTGAAGAGAGGGGCGGAGCTGTCAACTGACCACTACCTGGTGGTGAGTTGGCTCCGATGGTGGGGGAGGATGCCGGTCAGACCTGGCAGACCCAAACGTATTGTGAGGGTCTGCTGGGAACGTCTGGCAGAGTCTCCCGTAAGACGGAGCTTTAACTCCCACCTCCGGGAGAGCTTTGAACACGTTCCGAGGGAGGCGGGGGACATTGAGCCCGAGTGGGCCATGTTCCGCGCCTCTATTGTCGAGGCAGCTTATCGGAGTTGTGGCCGCAAGGTTGTTGGTGCCTGTCGTGGTGGCAACCCTCGAACCCGGTGGTGGACACCGGCGGTGAGGGATGCTGTCAAGCTGAAGAAGGAGTCCTATTGGGCCTTTTTGGCCTGTGGGACCCCGGAAGCAGCAGATAGGTACCGGCAGTCCAAGCGGCATGCGGCTCGGGTGGTTGCTGAGGCAAAAACTCGGGCGTGGGAGGAGTTCGGAGAGGCCATGGAGAATGACTTCCGTACGGCTTCGAGGCGATTCTGGTCCACCATCCGGCGTCTCAGGGGGGGAAAGCGGTACGCGACCAACACCATTTATGGTGGGGATGGCGTGCTGTTGACCTCAACTCGGGATGTTGTGAGTCGGTGGGCGGAATACTTCGAAGACCTCCTCAATCCTACTGGCACGTCTTCCACTGAGGAAGCGGAGCCTGGGGACTTTGGGTCGGGCTCTCCAATCTCTGGTGCTGAGGTCGCCAAGGTGGTTAAAAAGCATGTTTTGGACACTCGGGTAAAGAGAGGGGCGGAGCTGTCAACTGACCACTACCTGGTGGTGAGTTGGCTCCGATGGTGGGGGAGGATGCCGGTCAGACCTGGCAGACCCAAACGTATTGTGAGGGTCTGCTGGGAACGTCTGGCAGAGTCTCCCGTAAGACGGAGCTTTAACTCCCACCTCCGGGAGAGCTTTGAACACGTTCCGAGGGAGGCGGGGGACATTGAGCCCGAGTGGGCCATGTTCCGCGCCTCTATTGTCGAGGCAGCTTATCAGAGTTGTGGCCGCAAGGTTGTTGGTGCCTGTCGTGGTGGCAACCCTCGAACCCGGTGGTGGACACCGGCGGTGAGGGATGCTGTCAGGCTGAAGAAGGAGTCCTATTGGGCCTTTTTGGCCTGTGGGACCCCGGAAGCAGCTGATAGGTACCGGCAGTCCAAGCGACGTGCAGCTCGGGTGGTCACTGAGGCAAAAAGTTGGGCTTGGGTGGAGTTCGGAGAGGCCATGGAGAATGACTTCCGTACGGCTTCGAGGCGATTCTGGTCCACCATCCTATGTCTCGGGAGAGAAAGCGGTACGCCACCAACACTATTTATAGTGGGGGTGGTGTGCTGTTGACCTCAACTCGGGGGTCGGTGGTCAGAATACTTTGAAGACATCCTTAATCCCACTGGCACGTCTTCCACTGAGGAAGCAGAGCCTGGGGACTTTGGGTCGGCTCTCCAATCTCTGGTGCTGAGGTCACCGAGGTGGTTAAAAAGATCCTCGGTGGCAGGGCTCCGGGGGTGGATGAGATTTGCCCTGAGTTCCTTAGGGCTCTGGATGTTGTGGGGTTGTGTTGGCTTACACGACTCTGCAATATCGCGTGGACATCGGGGGCAGTTCCCCTGGATTGGCAGACTGGGGTGGTGGTTCCCCTATTCAAAAAGGGGGACCGTAGAGTGTGTTCCAACTATAGGGGGATCACACTCTTAAGCCTCCCTGGTAAGGTCTATTCAGGGGTTCTGGAGAGGAGGGTCCGTCGGATAGTCGAACCTCGGATTCAGGAGGAGCAGTGTGGTTTTCGTCCTGGTCGTGGAACACTGGACCAGCTCTACACCCTCAGCAGGTCCTGGAGGGTGCGTGGGAGTTTGCCCAACCAGTTTACATGTGCTTTGTGGACTTGGAGAAGGCATTCGACCGCGTCCCTCGGGGGGTTCTGTGGGGGGTACTCCGGGAGTATGGGGTACCAGGCCCTTTGATATGGGCTGTTAGGTCCCTGTACGACCGGTGTCAGAGCTTGGTCCGCATTGCCGGCAGTAAGTCAGGCTCGTTTCCAGTGAGAGTTGGACTCCGCCAAGGTTGCCCTTTGTCACCGATTCTGTTCATAACTTTTATGGACAGAATTTCTAGGCGCAGCCAAGGTGTTGAGAGGATCCGTTTTGGTGGCCTTAGAATCGCTTCTCTGTTTTTTGCAGATGATGTGGTCCTATTGGCTTCATCAGTTCGTGATTTACAACTTTCACTGGAGCGGTTTGCAGCCGAGTGTGATGCGGCCGGGATGAGGATCAGTTCCTCCAAATCCGAGGCCATGGTCTTGAGCCGGAAAAGGGTAGCATGCCCTCTCCGGGTCGGGGAGGAGGTCCTGCCCCAAGTGGAGGAGTTTAAGTATCTCGGGATCTTGTTCACGAATGAGGGAAAACTGGAGCGTGAGATCGATAGGCGGATAGGTGCAGCGTCCGCAGTGAAGCGGGCGCTGTACCGGTCTGTCGTGGTGAAGAGAGAGCTGAGTCAAAAGGCAAAGCTCTCAATTTACCGATCGATCTACGTTCCCACCCTCATCTATGGTCATGAGCTTTGGGTTATGACCGAAAGAACGAGATCTCGGATACAAGCGGCTGAAATGAGTTTTCTCCGCAGGGTGTCTGGACTCTCCCTTAGAGATAGGGTGAGAAGCTCAGTCATCCGGGAGGGACTCGGAGTAGAGCCGCTGCTTCTCCACATCGAGAGGAGCCAGTTGAGGTGGCTCGGGCATCTGGTTAGGATGCCTCCTGGACGCCTCCCTGGTGAGGTGTTCCGGGCATGTCCCACCGGGAGGAGACCCAGAGGAAGACCCAGGACACGCTGGAGGGACTATGTTTCTCGGCTGGCCTGGGAACGCCTTGGGATTCCCCCAGAGGAGCTGCTCCAAGTGGCTGGGGAGAGGGAAGTCTGGGCCTCCCTACTTAGGCTGCTACCCCCGCGACCCGACCCCGGATAAGCGGAAGAGAATGGATGGATGGATGTTTCCTGGAGCTCTACTTCCTCTGGACTCGTCCTCGTGGCTCCATACAAACGTCCAGACTTTAAATGTTTTCTCCTTTTTTTGGTAAAGTTTCTCTGTTTGGAAGAAAGCTTCCCAGAAATGTCATAAACTTAATATTTAGTTTACGGTAGTTTGAATAAAATATATGTTCAGAGCCTAGCAGCGGCAGCCATTTTGGCTCTAACGTGGGCGTGTCCAAGCCGAAGCTTGTGACTCCTAACCTCTGTTGGCACGTCTGAGCTAACGGCTCTGACTGTAACTACTTCCTGTTTTCTGTAGTAGAGGTTCAAAGTGATCTAGCTGCTGGTTTGGTTTATCTTTCAAATCACTTCTTGGTCTGCTGCCCTCATACATCTCCTCCTACATGTCTTTGCGTGAGTGCAGCTACAGCGTGCGCTCTCAGGACATGATTACCTGCAGTGTTCCGTCAGTGAGGACTGAACTTGGAAAAAGGGCCTTCTCCTACTCTGCTCCTGCTTCATGGAATATCTTACAAAAAGATCTGAAGCTCTCGACCTTGACTTCTCTAAATGGTTTTCAGAATCTGTTGGAATCCTGGCAAAAACCAATGCAGATTTGTTCCTGTCTTTGATTTTATACGTCTACCTTATAATGTTTTGCTAGTTTTTTGATACTTTGTTAAAAAAAAAAAAAAAAAATCTTTTGTTTTTTTCTCTCTTTTTGTTTTCTATTGTTTATTGTTTGTTTGTTTATTGTTTAATGAAATTCTATCACTGCTGTTCATTGTTCTTTAGTTTTAGCAGGTCGCTTTCGTAAATGAGCCCATGAGGTTCAAAAGATTTACCTGACTAAATAAAGGTTGAATGAAAAAAAATCTTTGTCTTTAAAAAGAAAGTCTGGGTCTTTCTGTCTCTGGTACTTTCAGCTGACGGCTCAGTACTTTTAGTTTCCTCCTCATGACATAAACGGATCAACATGCTTCTTCTGGGTCCTCTCAGCCCACTTCTCTGTGCAAATCCAGGTCTCTCTTGTAAATGAGTCCTCGAGGCTCAATGGGATTAACCTGCCTAAATAAAGGTTGAATGAAAAAATCCAGCCTTTCAGATGGTAAATGCAAACCAACTGTCGTGATCGTAGTCGTAGAAGAAACTGATTCACAAACGATCAGGTGTTGTCTTCATCAAACCTTCAAATGAAAGGTCAGTTTCACAGAGTCAACATCACAGAGTTTAATCTGCCCGCTCTGCTTTCAACGTTTCTGTCTCAGGAAGCAGATCTATAAATATATTTTAATCACAATCCTCTGCTCCTCCTTTGTTCAGACCGGAAACCTGGAGCAAGACAAGCCTGCCTGCAACTCGCAGGAGCTGGAGGAGTGTGACGTGTGTACAGAAGACAGCTCCAGCCTCACACACTTTGACGGAGATTCTCTCAGACCCACTCAGGTGGTGAGTATCACAGCTGCAGGTCATTTTCACTCTGACGGGTCGCCCCACCCGTCGTTCAGTTCAGGGACACCATGGGCCGCCTGATGGTCTCTGACCCCCCACTGATGTGGTCTTTATGTTCAGACTCCACCCCCCTGAGGACGTCTTTACGTTCAGACTTTACCTAAAAGAGAGCACATTTCTCCAGTTCTGGCCTCCCTTCACTGGCTCACGGTTCACTTTATAGTTCATGTTAAAATCCTTTTGTATGTTTGTAAATCTCGTTTAAAACTCACTTTTATTCCCTGGCTTTAACACTGTGAGCTGATTTTAACTTGTCTGTATTTTATAATGTTAGTCATTTAGTCAAAAGTGCTTTTATATAAAGTGGTATGATATGGTGGCCCCCTCATGCCGGGTACCCACCGAATGCGTCTTGAGCATCAAAAACGTTCCCAACGCACCGTGTTTGCTGCTGTTCCACAGATGTGTGTTCACACCGAACGCGTCTGATGACGCGCAGTGGGAGGAGCGTCTGGCTCCTTTTCCGGTCTGGTTTGTTTTGTGTTTTTGTGCAGATGAAATCAGCTGTTCGTGAGCCTCGTTACTACTTGAGTGGGTTTTCTACGAGCCGAACTGCAGCTCCGAAAGTCTTTGTTGAGATTAAAATGTTTTTTATGTTTGGGGTGATCGTACGCTCGAGCGGACAGCGGCAACTGTAAAAATGCCAAGTTTCTTCAAATATTTGAACTCCGGCATCGGCTGCTTTGGACGCGTCGCGTGCGCGGAAAAGAACTGCCGCGCTGCTTGAAATGCTCAAAACGCACCGCGTCACGTTTCGCCGCTCCTCGCCACGCCTCCACATAGACTTTCAATGTAAACTGGCTGCTTCCGCTGCCTGAAACGTGTTTGGTGGGTAGCCGGCATTATGAGGTCTTTATAAACTGGCATTTAGAGGGTATTCTGTTGGTTCAGAGTTCTTTGAGTTTATAATTTTGTTAATGTTGTTTTTAAATGTACCATAATTCTCGGACTACAGAACGCATCTGTCTCTAAGCTGCACACATTAAAGATAAGATAAATTATAATTTTTTGCATAAATAAGACACTGTGGGTATTTGGTCGCAGGCATCCACCATTCATCGTTAGGATCTGTGCCCAGCCTGCTCCGACATGATATGCAGCTTTCTTGTTGTAGTACAGGAACCAGCCAGCAGTTTATGTTCTTCAACACATGTTCAGACTGCATGATCATCATGAAGCTTCATGAAGCTTCACTGTCTGACTCGTGTTTACGACCATTAAACCTTCAGAATGAACACAAGAACTTTCTAAACATAATCACTGGACAGAACTGTGCCAAACACCTACGTAACCGAAATTATTTTAAAAATATTCACCGGTAAATATTACCATACCCAGAAGTCAGAACCATGTCTGTGAACATAGCTGGTTCTGACTCCTCCACTGCTCCTCTGTAGCCGTTTTCGCATTGGCCAGCCCTCAATGCCCCGGGCCGCCCCTGGGTGGCTCTGGGCCACCCGCGTTCATTACGCATTTGCCGCAGAGCCGCCTTGAAGTGGGTGGGCAGTTCTCTGGAAGTGGGTGGGGTGCTCTCTTCACGTGGGTGGAGTGTTCGTGTTTTAAGAGAGGAGACTCCGCTAAAAAAAATTGTTAGCTGGATATATATATATTAGTGTTTCTGAGTTTAATTTTTGTTAATAACTGATCACAAATCAGCTTATGTTACAACGTAAATAACAACGAAGCGCGCACCCATTTCCGCCTTTCAGCGCGACTTGAATGTCATTAAACAATAACTAATATTGTCTAACTGTTGCGCGCAGCCAGGGTTTTAAAATATAACTAATAATCTCTAACTTCTACGTGCAGCTAAAATGTTAAGAGGAGTGATTCCTATATGGGTAAGGTGGACACCTGAAAATCCAGTCCGCCACAATAGCTCAAAGCGTTAGAGCACTGCTGTTTTGACCGGGAGAAGCGGGTTCGCTTCCCGCCTGGGACAAAGTTATTTTACTTTATTTTATTTTTTTATTGGAGTAAATAAAAAGGAGTTTGTTAACCAAACAGACTCCTTTTTATTTAAAAGAAAATGTGAATTAAAAAGAAAAAAGTAAAATAACTTTGTCCCAGGCGGGAAGCGAACCCGCTTCTCCCGGTCAAAACAGCAGTGCTCTAACGCGTTGAGCTAAACAGCGGACTGGATTTTCAGGTGTCCACCTTACCCATATAGGAATCACTTCTCTTAACATTTTAGCTGCACGTAGAAGTTAGAGATTATTCGTTATATTTTAAAACCCTGGCTGCGCGCAACAGTTAGACAATATTAGTTATTGTTTTAGTTATTGTTTAATGACATTCAAGTCGCGCTGAAAGGTGGAAATGGGTCCGCGCTTCGTTGTTATTTACGTTGTAACATAAGCTGATTTGTGATCAGTTATTAACAAAAAATTAACTCAGAAAAACTAATTCAGCTAACAATTGTTTTAGGGGTTTCTGTAGTTAAATTTGAATGAAATTCAACCCTCGCGCTGAGGTTGTTTGAATGAGTCCCGCCCCAGCTGCAAACAACGAATCAAATGTGAGCAGTACATGACGTCAAACTGGGTCCGTGGGGCCGGGCCCGATAGAACCACGGTGAAGATGGTTCCAGAACAAGGGTGGATCCCGGGCGGAAAAGGTAAATGCGAATACGCCGAACCCGGGTTAGAAGCTGGGAGAGCCGGGGAGGGCTGGCCAATGCGAAAACGGCTACGGGTTCCACAGGGCTCCATTTTAGGTCCCCTGCTTTTCTCCCTTTACCTACTTCCATTGGGATCAATCCTCAGAAAGCATGGGATCTTTTTTCATTGTTACGCTGATGATAGTCAGATCTACCGTACATGCCACTAAAAAAGAAAGATGCCTCCTCAATCAGGCCAGTCCTCCCTCAGACGTCTCCAGTTGGTCCAGAACGCTGCTGCTCGCCTTCTAACTGGAGTTCATAAGAGGGAGCACATCACCCCCACTCTGGCTTCACTCCACTGGCTGCCTGTTCATTTTAGAGTTCATTTTAAGATTCTTTTATTTGTTTTTAAAAGTTTAAATGGTCTTGCTCCATCCTACCTCTCTGAGCTGCTTCACCCATACTCTCCTGCTCGGTGCCTCAGATCAGCTGATCAGCTGCTTCTGGAGGTGCCGAGGTCCAAACGGAGGCTCAGAGGAGACAGAGCTTTTTCTGTTGCTGCTCCAAAACTGTGGAACGATCTCCCTCTTCCATCAGACAAGCTCCTTCACTGTCCAGTTTTAAAACTCTTCTAAAAACACATTTTTACTCACTGGCTTTTAGCACAGACTGAATTTGTTCTGCACTGTTTTTATTGTTTTTATTGATCTTAATGTTTTAACAACTGTTTTATTTTTATGTGTTTAAATGTTCTTGATTTTATGTACAGCACTTTGTTGCAGCTGTGGTTGTTTTAAAGGGCTCTATAAATAAAGTATTATTATTATTATTATTATTATTATAGAGGTCATGTGACCAAAAGTAAAATAGTACCGGTAGAATACGGTAAATGTTCATTAAATTATTACCATTGATTTTTATTGTTATGCCGGCTACCCACCAAACGCGTTTCGGGCAGTGGAAGTGGCCGGTTTACATTGAAAGTCTATGTGGAGGAGCGGCGAAGCGTGACGCGGCGCGTTTTGAGCATTTCAAGCAGCGCGCAGCAGTTCTTTTCCGCGCACGCGACGCGTCCAAAGCAGCTGCAGCCAAAGTTCAAATATTTGAACTTTGGCTGCTCGCTGCGTCGCAGCAACCAATCGGGAGAGCCTCTGCTATGTGATGACGCAACGACGACGGGACTTTTTTTTGGACTTTTTAAACTTAGCCCAACGAGCCTCCATGGTAAGAAACTTGGCATTTTTACAGTTGCCGCTGTCCGCTCGAGCGTACGATCACCCCAAACATAAAAACACTTTTTAATCTCTACAAAGACTTTCGGAGCTGCAGTTCGGCTCGTAGAAAACCCACTCAAGTAGTAAAGAGGCTCACAAACAGCTGATTTCATCTGCCCGGTGCACAAGAAACAAAACAAACCCGACCGGAAAAGGAACCAGACGCTCCTCCCACTGCGCGTCTTCGGTGTGAACAGATTCTGGTGACAAGCAGCCAACACCGTGCGTTGGGAGCGTTTTGACGCGTTTGGTGGGTACCTGGCATTAAACACTTCTGGAAACAGCTGCAGTTTTTAAACATACTTTCCAAATAAATTGGACGTGATTCTCCTCAACAGAGCTCATGAGGAGGGAGGACAGGGGAAGAGCCCCCACCCCCCCCCCAATCTCCTCTGTTCTGTGCAGAGCTGAAATGAGTTTAAAAACATATTTACCTTACACAGAAAGATTTTTTAAAAACTTTTATTTAAATATGTATCAGTCTTGACTGACTGCTTTAAAAATAAACCTGACAAATTCTCTGCTGAGCTCTCAGAAAGGAGGGGGGGCATGAACAGGTCTGTGCACGCGGCGCAAAATACGGTAACGACACGGGAACTATCTGGAGAAATTAATGCACGTCTATGTTGTGGGGTGGTCCTGGAGAGTAGCCCATTGATCATTCAGGTTAGACTTCTGGTCACATGATGACAGAGTGGCTGGAGTTACGGTTGGGCAATCGAAACCGTACATGTGGATACCTGAGGGCGTTCTCTCTGTCACAAACACCTGCCCCCAAGAGGAGCGGGGTGCTGGGAGTCATGAGCACCCAGCTTTCAAAGGGAAATGTTAGACAGAGGCAGGAAGTCTGTCAAAATAAAATATAAAAATATAACTTCTGAAAAACAAAACAGAAATAAGATGCTCCTGCATATAAATAAATATACAACACGACTTATATTACAACAGCAATTACAGCAATTTTTTAATTTTTTATCATAAACACACCATTAACCTGCAGGAGTTTCATATTGTGAGTAAAATGATCTTATAATGTGAAATTAACGTTAAACTGATGGTTTTGTGTCGTGAGCTATCTGCAACAGGTAAGATATTAACTGTTCATAACCTTTCCACTGAACCCCACTCTCTAAGATCTGAACTTCCCCTTTAATGCACCTGTTCTATCCATCTTTTGGCTACACAGACACACAAAATGACTAGAAGTGAATGTTTTCCTCTCCATCAGAATAAAAGCTCTTTTCATAATAAAACGTGTCTGCCGAGGATTTTTCTCTTTCTTCTGGGTCTTTTGTTACGAATCGTTTCCGTTTCTGTTCTGGTGACTAATTTCTCCATCCCAGATGAACGTTTG
>JBBPBX010011845.1:0-11542 GCA_038048925.1 Garcialebias charrua
ATAGATAGATAGATAGATAGATAGATAGATATAGATAGATAGATAGATAGATAGATAGATAGATAGATAGATAGATAGATAGATAGATAGATAGATAGATAGATAGATAGATAGATAGATAGATAGATAGATAGATAGATAGATAGATAGATAGATAGATAGATAGATAGATAGATAGATAGATAGATAGATAGATAGATAGATAGATAGATAGATAGATAGATAGATAGATAGATAGATAGATAGATAGATAGATAGATAGATAGATAGATAGATAGATAGATAGATAGATAGATAGATAGATAGATAGATAGATAGATAGATAGATAGATAGATAGATAGATAGATAGATAGATAGATAGATAGATAGATAGATAGATAGATAGATAGATAGATAGATAGATAGATAGATAGATAGATAGATAGATAGATAGATAGATAGATAGAGATATATTTAGATAGATATAGATATATTTAGATAGATATAGATATACAGGTAGTCCCTGACTTACGAATGAGTTCCATACCTACGGGCCGTTCGTAACTCGAAAATGACGTCAGCTTTATCACAAACTTACTCTTCAACTCATAAAACGCTTAAAATACACCCCAAAAATTCTGTGAACGTATCGTTTCACATCAGAACAGTTCTACCAAGCTGCGCCCAGTAAAAATAGCAAAATAAATGTCGCTTACACAGACTTTTTCCGTACAGCAACACGTCAGAGCTAAATGGACCGGCACCAGAACCTCGATCCGACAGCTTCAGACACTATTATTCCTGCCTAAAATGGAACGATACCACTCGACAGCAATTTACAGATGAACTATGAAGCTCTTATAGGCACAGTTTTGACACGGAGGTCAACAACAAACGAATTGCACTTTTATCTCTGACTGGGTCAGTCGGAACCGGGCTCATTCAGAACCACAAAGAGTGACAAATTTTTAACCCAACAGCTTCCAACAAACGTTTACAAGTTGAGTAAAGACAATTTCTCAGCTTCAAGTGGCATTAACCAGCAGTTTCCTGTAGCCATGACACACTTTTCCAGCCAAAAAACTACCATTTTCAGAGTCTAAAAACTTGGACAAAATTATGCCAACATGTAAAGTATTTACAACCACAAAATATCAATATTAAATCCTTGTAGAGACCTGTAACGAGCCACCACTATGTAGGGATATAATACTAGTCAGTTTTGCTGACTGTACAATATTCCAGATGAAATATTTGAGTAGATTTTATCTGACACAAACTTACCATCAATTGACCTTTCGCAAAACCCCGCCCCCAACCGGCCATTGTCCAATCACACGTCACTAGCATCTCCGGCTATGTAAGCTAGGTCCGACATTCTACAAGATGGTGAAGCGATGCGCCTATGGATTGTGTAAATCAGACAGCAGGTATCCCAAGAGTTTGTCTGGTGGAGTCTTGTTTTTTCCCTTCCCAAAGCCGAAAACACAACTGGAACGGTGTCAACAATGGATAAAACAGTGTGGAAGGCCTCACTCCCAGCTTAATGTCTCGAAGATAAACAAGCATTCGTATGTATGCTCAAAGGTAAGACAAACATTCATTGTGACTGTCCTGCTCTAGAAGTAATAATTATAATTTCAAGAAAGGTTATTATTAATATTCATTGTTGTGTATTATTTTGGATATAATTTTTAGAAGATTACCCTCTTACGTTTAGTAAGCTCATTAGCATTAGCTAACTTTAGCGAATGTTTACATTAGTTCACTGTCGGGTCTCGATGCTGTGAACCCTATACGATATCATGTTTAGTCAGTTTCACTACATAAACTTGACTAGCTAATTAACATTTTCTCTTTTAACAAGCATCTTGAATCGTTTTTTTTATATCTGTCATTTAGCATTTTGTAAATGGAAAGCCCACCCCTGAGTATCCCAACCCAGTAGTTGCATTACAAGTGCAGAACCAGACCAGGGAGCAACTTGGAGGCTGTCGAAAGCCACCCAAACATCGGTATGCCTTCATGCTAGTTATATTATATTTAAAATACACTAGCTACATAACTATGGCTAGTTGCACTTAATGTTACACCACTTTAAAGAGCAGCAGGTAAATAGACAATTAAAAAATACAGTAGTAAATGGGAATTGAATACTTGTATATTGCACTTAAGTCACTGTAAATAAGAACATGTTTACCAACTTGCAGGTTTAATCAATAACAATCATGTACAAAATGTGTATACAGATGCAGTTTCATTGAGCCGAATGCTTCCAGCTCCACATCTTGTGCTGATGATGATGAAGAAGAGAGTCAACAGCATGCTGATGACTATGGTGAGTGAGATGTATATTGTTAATTAGTACTGTTTTAAAATGATTGTAAGGCTGCCCTGGATATCTAAACTCTCTGTATTGTGCTGAATGATGGAATACGCAGAAATAAATTTCTGGCAGTGAATCTCTCTCATTTTATTATAACATTCACTCTGAGAGGCTGAAACAAACAATCATACAACAATGTCGAATGCAATGGAACAAAATCCAAAAGTACTGAAATAACTGATTTATTTCACTGGCATGTTACATAGTAGTCAAAGAAAAATACATCAAGCTTGCTCTTCATTTCTTCCCATTTTGCAACATCAAAGTGTATTCTTTCCAGGTGGTAGTCCTCTTCACATTTAATAAAGAAATCACACCATGACATACCTGTGAGCCCAAGCTGACCCATTATTTGGTAATGGTAGGCATGACACTCTTTTAGTTTATAGGTACCATCTGCCTGCTTGTAAAGGTAGGGGCACTCTGTGAAGCTGTTCTTAGAAGGGCACTTAATTTCTAAAAGCCCATAGCTTGGGCGTTCACTCCCTGCCCTCTCTACCACCTTACGGTCAGGTGATGTACCAAGATGTGGGGCATGGGGATTTACAACAAAACCACATGGATACACTTGATTACCTGTGAGAATAGTGTAATGTATGGCTGCATTGGGCTCTTGTTCTACACCTCTCTTCATGGCCTTTGTTTGTACTGCTGCTGCACTCTTTAAGCTTGTAGCAAGTTTTTCATGGTCGGCTCTTCTAGAGCAGATTCTTTTAAATGAAGTTGATGTGATTCGGGCAGACCTTGCATGGAACCACAAATAGTTTGTGCTCTGTGCTCTAGTTTCCCTTTCCAGAGTGATAGAATCAGCGGACACATGAGCTGGGAACGCTCGGTGGACCCTAGCGGCCGAAAGTGGTACTGTGCCCCTAGCGGCTGAAAGTGATACTGCTCCATTTTTTCCGTCAGAATGAATGGAAACGGTCATATCTCAGCCAAAAATTGGTCTAAAAATATAGGAAAAAATCCATAAATACTGTATGTTGTTTCACCGTATAACTCGCAAGACATGCAAATTAGAAAAAATCTGCGACTTATACTCCGGAAAATACAGTACCTTTTTTGACCATTGGATGGCAGTATAAGACAGTTTGAACAGAAGGATGGATAATGAGGGAGCGAGCAGCGTGTCTCTTTAAGAAGAATGAAAGAGAGAGGAAAGTTAATTCTCAATAGTCCAGGTATCAAATCCGCTCATTCTCAATCAGTTCATCTGGACAGTTTCTTTTTAGCAGAAACGTTTCACCCTCACTCCAGAGGGCTTCCTCAGTCAGAGTAGTCCAAAGCACACTGAAGTTAACCCACCAAGTAAGCAACTTATGTGGACCAACCAGTTTGCTGTAGCCAAGATGGTTTCTGGGGGCGTGTCCCTCGTCGACTCCTCCCAGGCAGGCAGACATGTCCAAAGTGGTTCAAGACAAGAAAGTTAATTCTCAATAGTCCAGGTATCAAATCCGCTCATTCTCAATCAGTTCATCTGGACAGTTTCTTTTTAGCAGAAACGTTTCACCCTCACTCCAGAGGGCTTCCTCAGTCAGAGTAGTCCAAAGCACACTGAAGTTAACCCACCAAGTAAGCAACTTATGTGGACCAACCAGTTTGCTGTAGCCAAGATGGTTTCTGGGGGCGTGTCCCTCGTCGACTCCTCCCAGGCAGGCAGACATGTCCAAAGTGGTTCAAGACAAGAAAGTTAATTCTCAATAGTCCAGGTATCAAATCCGCTCATTCTCAATCAGAGAGGCCCCTTGATGTGACATGGGCTGTCTCTTGTTCCCGTTTTTCATCCAAACATGGTGGACGCTCTGTCTGGTTTGAACGCTTTAGCATAGCATTTTTCACACAAAGTTTTTAATTAAAAAAAATAAAATTAATAATAAACAAGTTCTCAGCTTCTTTGTGCAGAGGAAAAACAACTTTTTAGATGAAGGTATGGGTTTCAACCATGAATTTTGGAGCTTTGACAAGACAGGTTTTTTCCCAAGGTCGGCCTGTTAGCCGCGTAGCTCGTAGCTTAGCTTAGATGCTTTTCATTATCTAAAAATGTGATTTTGGATGGTTAAAACGGATTTTAAAGAGAAAGGGAAGGGTCAGTGAAGAGCACCGGTGTTTAGCTTTTTGTCATTCAGTGTCAGTAGAAAGAGAGGGACACGAAGGAACAATATATTTTTAATTTATTTCATTCATTTACAGTTTAAATTTAAAACAAAAGTTCTGAATGAAAAGGGGTAGTTTGAAGAAAAAAATAAAGCCAATAAACGAAAATTAGGTCAATAATTTTCATTTATCATGCGATTAATTAATTTGTTTATCGCGACAGGCCTACTCAACATAAAAACACTGCGTGTCCAGTGCATCAACAGTACAGTATAGTATAACATCTTATCACGAGGCTGTTCGTTGTTGGTATTAAATGTTGATAAATGAGCTGGTTATTCTGGACACTATAATTAGTTAAACTGGTCCTACTGATAATTTTACCGGTTAAAAGTCAAAGTCAAGTCAAAGTCAACTTTATTGTCAGATCTGCAATATGTACTGTACAGGACATACACAGGACCGAAATTGCGTTTCTCTCAGTCCCTCGGTGCAACAGTAAACATCTAAACATTGAAACACTGAAACATATAATAATAGACATAAGCATAAAATAGTAAAACTAACACTGTCCTGAGTTTTTTGCATAGTGGTATAAGAGTATGAAAATTTACACCAACTCTAAAACTAAAACATTAAACATTTAATGAACATAATACTGTCCTGAGTTTTTGCATACTAGTATAAAAAAAGAGTATAAAAAGTATAACTAAAATAAACTAAAGGTTTCTAGCATTGACATTTGCAAAGTGGCAAAGCAGCGTATGAGTTAATGTACACAGTATATGTATGAGGTAGTAGTTGATGTTGTTATAGAGACAAAAAGTGGCATATGCAGTAAGGCACATTGGGCATCCCTAAATAAGACCGTTCAGAGCACACTGTATATGTACCAGCAGTGGTGTAGATATTAGAGTAGTGTAAATGTAAACAGTAGTAATTACATATAAGCAGTAGTAATAAAAGTAAACAGTATTAATAAATGTAAACAGAGAATGTAAACAGTATTATGATTGCCATCATACCATTGCTTTTTTAAATTCTACTTCTACTTGTGCATGCCAGCCATCAGAACGGTTTCTTCCTCCTCTTCCCCAGCCCACTCCTGTATTAGCATTTAGTTGTAGGTGGATTAGGAATGGTTTAAATATATTGATTTTAATTATCCTTGTGCTTCTTTGGTTAAGCTCGGTCTTTGGAAGTGTAGAGATGATCTGTGTTAGACGTTCTGAACAGTTAAATTACTGCACACAGTGCCATGGGGGGGGNNNNTTATTTAAGGTGGCCTTGGTCAATAGTTTTTGTACACCTGGCAAAGAAAAACTGTATGTGTTAAACAAATGTTAAATATTTCTGTTTAAATATTTCTTCAGCAAACATTTAAGCAGATAGAAAAAAATATCTCAGCTTTTGGAAAGAGAAAAGGACACACTTGTGAAGAAGCTCCAGTGTTGTTTGTCTGCAGATTTGGAAAAACAGAGCAGCAGATGTTTTAAACATTCAAATTTAATTTCTCTCCTGAGGGTTTTATTTTTATGCATTTATTTATTTTGTTACTTAAACAGATGCACACGTTATGTTTTTTTACTCTTAATGCTCCTCAGTAGTACAGTGCATGGCAGTGGTACACATGCAATGACTGCAAGGTGCTCAGTAATTTGCTAATTTGGGTTAACTTGAAAGGTTAAACTATAATTTCAGTTGATTCAGATATTAAGCACCTCAGCCAGTGTTGCATAAAAAACTTAAATAAGAACAAACAGGAACTGATGATCTGTTAGATGCAGTGTTGGAGGTGGAGTGTGTGTGTGTTTGTGTCTCTGTGTGTGTGTGTGCATACGTAGGATGCAGATGGGGTTTTGGGAAAGCATCCAGCTCTCACAATTGTTCCATTGAGCTGTCTTGTAGCAAAGTCTCACTCTCACTTTTCTCAACACACATGCACGCACACACCCTGGTGAGACTTGTCACAAATTGCTGAGCGTGTTCTAGATTCTGTACAGAGTAAAAATAAAAAAGCTTTTTTTATTCACAAACTGCTCTTTGCACGTCTCTGACTTTGTCCACCTGTCCTTCATTGTCATTGTGTTTTCAGTTTAGTGGTGCTTTTTGTGAGCACGAGTCTCACGAGTTTCAATCTTCTGTGATGTTTGGGTTAACCTCTATAATGACGTGCTGCTGTCATTTTTATTGTACACTGGGTTGATCTACCGAACAACTTTTAAATCTTTTTTTTGTTGTTGTTCGTTTAAGTAATGGCTTAGACGTCTAGTACACTGCCATGCAAATGTTTGAGTTGCAGTAAAATCATGTGATTTGCAAAGGCTATACTCACCGTAAAAAAAAAACTGTCGTTTTTACAGGAAAACGCTGGCAGCTGTGGTTACCAGAGTTTTCCTGTAAAAATTACGGGCACAACGTAATTAAATATACAGAGAAAATATGTAAATTAACTTACAGTGATTGACACTGTAAATTTACATTATTATTCTGTTAAGTCAACACAAATTAAATGTTAATTTTACATAGTTTTGTTCTACATAAGAAGACCCTTTCCTGTATTTCTGTTAATTTACATTATTAGTCTGTTAAGTCAACACAAATTAAATGTTAATTTTACATAGTTTTGTTCTACATAAGAAGATCCTTTCCTGTATTTCTGTTAATTTACATTATTAGTCTGTTAAGTTAACACAAATTAAATGTTAATTTTACATAGTTTTGTTCTACATAAGAAGACCCTTTCCTGTATTTCTGTTAATTTACATTATTAGTCTGTTAAGTCAACACAAATTAAATGTTAATTTTACATAGTTTTGTTCTACATAAGAAGACCCTTTCCTGTATTTTTTACCTCTAATAAATGTTTTTACTACATCAAAAACTGGCTAAATTTACTGGGAAATATCAACCAAAAAACTAATTTAAACTGGTAAAACCACAGTAAAATTTTGTATGTAAAATAATGGATATTTTGTGTTTTTTGTTCATCGCTAATAATAATCAAATTATATGGTGAGTTACTTTTTAAACCCGCTAATTGACTACCAGTACTACTACTGTCATTAAAAAACATGCAAAATGTATCATGGAATGAGAGGTACATATCACTTTAGAAAAATTTATTGACACAATTTTTAAACAATTCAGCGACTCCGATTTAATCCACAATCAAAAACTCAACTCTTTTAGTCAAGACAGTTTTCAATTAACAAAAAAATGCCAGGCAAAAAGCTTAAAAGAAATTAAATGTAAATGTTTCCATTTTTAGCAGTTCTCTTAATACTTTAAACAAAAAATGTGTACCGTATTTTCCGGTGTATAGGTCGCACCTTTTTAGGGTTTTTTTCAAGGCCTGCGACCTATACACCGGTGCGACCTAAATATGGCTTGTTATCACTTTCGGTGAAACAAATTTTAAAATCCAGCTCATTTCACAATTACGTTCATTTATTAAGGAAAAGTTCAGCTCAGACACCTATAATTTTTATCAAACAAATAATTGTTTTTAAGTGTTAATCTTCTTAAAAGCCTTGCTGTGTGCTCCTGTGGCAGACATTTGCAGCAGAGCTAAACGTAGGTGCGACCTATACACCAGTGCGACCTATCTAGGGATTTTTCCAATCTATTGGTGATAATTGGACAATGCGACCTATACACAGGTGCGACCTATACACCAGAAAATACTGTAAATGTGGAAACAAAAACTTGCAGTGTTTCAATGAACAGTCCACAGAGCCGAAACTTCAAATATTTTTTCCTGCCAACAGTCCAAAAAACAAAAACTTGCAGTGCTTCAATGAACAGTCCACAGAGCAGAAACTTCAAATATTTTTTTCCTGCCAACAGTCCAAAAAACAAAAACTTGCATACCTCTTCATTGAACAAGTTGAGTCCACAGAGAGAGTCCTTATTTAGGTGTCACACCACTCGTGATCGGTGATTTCCTGTATCAGGGTGAGGACTCGGGGGTTCACGTTGAGACGACACTTGGAGTTTTTGTTCTCCACTTTGGTTCCCTTTTCTGGATTTATTCGAAAAAAACACCTGTTAAAAGAAAAGACGACCATCATAATTATTTAGAAGTTTCAGTAAAGTAAAATACATATTTAAAAAAGCTAAGTTTGGTCCTCTGGACATTCAAAAAAACAAAACAAAAAAGTAGAAACATTGGCCCTCATTCACGAACCGTTCGTACGCACAGATTTGTTCTTAAACTGTGCGTACGAGTGATTTAGGATCATTTGCGGCATTCAACAATGTTTTCGTATCCTACGATTTTTTTCAGATACGAACAAAATTTACGAGTGGTCCGGACCTGTCGTATATTTTAGGAGCGTCAGTCTGCTGTCATCCAGACGGAATTTCTCCACTAATAACTTAATATTTCATTATTTAGAAAATATTTAGAGTTTAAAAAAGTCACGCACCACAATTGGTCTTGACAATAGGTTTTGTTTGAAGTCGAATTATATTTTTAAATGTAATAATGACTAACTTATAATAATGACTAACTTAAAACCTCTCGGTTTTCAAATCCCGGTTAAAAACTCACTACTACTCCATCGCTTTCAATGCCAGCTGATGTGTACTGGATCGTTTGATTTATGATCTGCAATGTTTTTATGTTTTTCATGTTGTACTTCATTGTATGTGTTGCGTGTTTGTTTGTCCAGCACTTTGGTGTGGACTTGTTCCTGTTTAAAGTGCTTTATAAATAAAATGGTATGGTATGGTATGGTAACTTATTAAAGTATTTAAATTAAAATCAATTTGTTATCAATGCCGTTTTCTAACACTACAATATTAATATGAAGATCTCAAACTAAAACCAACTTAAATTATGAATTAATGTAAGTTTAATTTGTCTCGGTAACGCAGACTTTAGGTTGACCTCCTGTCGCAGTCATAGCTGTCAGATAGCTCAATCAGTAAAGCGTTGCGTCGTAGTGCAGAACTTTATGGGTTCGAGTCCCACATGGGACAACGTTTTTTTTTTCTCCTTTTAATTCATTCCAGATTTAAAAAACACAAGAAAACTATTTACAATACAACAAGAAATGAAGCATAAAGTCTTTAATCTGGAATGAATAAATAATCTAAAGAAGGAAGGGAAAAAAAATAGGCATACCTTGTGGGAATCGAACCCACGAAATCTCGATAACAGTGCAATGTTTTAACCAGTTAGCCACCAGTACACGTGTATATTTTAAGGTCCACATTTCTTATAAACAGACATTCTTTGTCATTAGTTGGTCATTTACTCCCATGAGTGACGCTGCTAATAAGGACAGATTTACTTTTCTCGATCAAGGAGAGCAAAACTTCAATCTCCGCACCGGTAGAGTTCTTCTTTTTTACTTTTCGCTGTCATTTTATGCACAAACACGTTTTGCCTCCGAGGCAGGAAACGTAGCCTTATATGGCGTTTTGAGGGGTGGGAATTATGTAAATGACCTCTCCGCGTGCACGCGCAGGTGGTTGGAACAGGTGGGATTCATCATATTTACGCAACCCATTTACACACTTTTCCTGAGGATAGAAGACTTTGTTGAATCTGACGTGGCATGTTCGTATGAACGCTTCGTACGAACAAAAGTAGGATAAATTTAGGATAAAAATACGAACATTTTCGTGAATGAGGGCCATTGTCGTCTTTCGTTCGAAAGACTTCCTCAGTCTGAGGCCCTGTTTACACGGCGCGTATTTTGAGTGGAACCGCTCCTTTATCTCTGCGGATGTGCTTATCATTGACATGAGTCCATTGGGCCCCCTCTTTGACTCCGATGGTTTTTGAACTCACCCTGCAGAGTGGAGGTTTTTCGCTGACCCCCCGTTGATAATGTAAACATCTCCCGCTGATCTTTTGTTTGAACACATGCGCGCAGCACGCATGCTCGGACAGTCAGGGCAGGCAGACATTTCACGTGTCACGCTGCAAAATATGTGCTATATAATAACAGTTTAACAATAACAGTATTTATGTTAGCGTGGGAGATATATAGTAATCTGAGCTATCTATCTGGACTCGTTACGTTATTTAAACAATGCGTAACGTAAAATGAAGACACCAGGTTTATTTATTTATTCATTCAACACCACAAACTGTACGTCACACAAACACTGAGAATTTAACTGAACACTATTAAAACACGTTAACTGAACTGTAAATATGTTAATGAACTAGACTCTTGCTGTGTTTTCATCTGGACCCCATCAGAACCGGTCCGCCTGTTGGAACGACAGCTTCTCCACCTCGCAGAAAAAAAGAAATAAATAAAAGCTCAGTTCGTTGTTGTGTGATCAAAGTAAACACAAGCAAAAATTAAATTAAGAACGTTGATTTACCTGCTGTAAGTCATGTTTTTCATGGAGTAAAGTCCGACATCATCCTCGTCAACTCTGTTCTGGTCCACAGTCCACTCAGCGTCTGGTGTGCAGCTTGTTAGATGAAGAGGTCCCACTTGGTGTCAAATCTGTCGACTCTTATCCAAAATTCAGCTTTAACTTGTTGTTAACTTGTTGATAGCTCAACGTTTAGTCCAGAAGAACGCAGCAGTCTGCCAGCAGAGTGAGGCAGCACGCATGTGCAGTGGGTGAAGGTTCACCAGCACGCATGCACAGTGGGTGAAGGTTCAAAAATCCACAGCGCTAACTAATGACCGGGCATGGTAACTACTGTACAGTGAATTCATGAAAGGAGGAGGGGGGGCATGAGGGAGGGGGGAGATTCGAGCGGACCCATGTCAACGCAAAACTTTTCATCTAATTAACATACCCAAAACCTCCGTTTCCCCCCACAGTGTCTGTGTAAACAGGGCCTGAGTTGCTGTATTCAGCTCAGTCTTATAAATATCACCTTCTCACAGTGGATCAACCAGTTGGCTGATGACAGACAAAACCAGTTGCTCACATGATCAAGGAGGACCATCAGCCTAACGATAGATCGTTAACACCCTGATGGTTATTGCTATTCACAGAGGGCTGAGTGATACTAGCAATAACAGCATTGTAAGAGGGAGACAGTTGAACCCGGAGGCCTCCACCTCTGTTTAATTATGGACGGTTTCTTTTCACAAAGA